>CM076584.1:180730487-180989083 GCA_034641835.2 Pinus albicaulis
TTGTTGCTACACTGGATCGAGGGTGGTTTGCTCCAAGATTAAATCGCTCCAATAAATTATTCTCTACTAAACAGGGCCAACCACGTGAAGGTGGAAGCTCTTATGGCCCCTCCCCCCCACCTCACATCACTCTCAATTCCCCAATACCCAATCTATATTTCATTTTTTACTTTCATGAGCATAAAAAAAAATATTCAATAACTAATAAAAAAACAATTCAACAAAAAGTACGCAAGGAAACATTGCAATTAATGCTTGACATAAAAATAGTATGATAAATGAGTTTTTTGTATAACGCAAAAAACGTTCCAAGTATAGTAACGTTTGTCTTATAATAATACAATATTTTACATTATCAAATTTTCTTTTTCTTCTTCCTATTTCTAAAGCTCCTAATTACATCATCAATATCATCGTGCTCTGCTCCTGTTTCGTGCCTTTCGACCCACACTGCTGACCTAGTTGCGTAGTCACGATGTCTGGTCTCATCCAGTGACAGGGCATCACCTACAAAAACAGATAATATTAAATTTTAATTGTCAGTTTTTAAATATCATTGAACTAGTTCGGTAATATTAATAAAAAAAATTGCAATGAGATTATTTACCTGGTGCACCAGTTGTTGCCGTTGGAACTGTTGCCCTGTCTTCCTCTCTGGTGGTAAGATCCTCAAGGGAAACATTCTCTATCATTTAAACAAAAAACATTATAAGGACAACCATCAAGGTATAATTAAAAAAAATTATAAGTGGAAATTAATTACCGTCATGGCCCTCACTGATAGTAGCATTGTCGGCCTGGTCCCCACTACAATGATCAGGTTGCACGTGAGGATCATCTACATCTGGCTCTAAAACTGGGTTATTTGCCTCGTCGGTAGTGCTGCTCCCCTGATTTAAACAAAGTTGTTAGACATTAAATTTATGGACGAAAACAAACATATTTAAAGGTTAATGTTTTACCTTATCAGGCATTCTGGATCTTGGGACCTGCCCCAAGCTTCTGCGACGTTCAACTACGGCTTGATAGCCGAAATGGAAAGCGATATTTTTATCTTCCTCTATAGTTTTTGTTCTGAAGTCATCACCCTACATTACATATGATTGTGTATTTTTAATCATATTTGATAGGATTACAAAAACGTTGGAAGGTGATACAATTAATTATAAGATGTTTAGCTACTTAATTACAATTCTTGCGGCTAATTTCAAGTAGTCGCCTTGGCCTAGCTTGTGATGGCCCTTTTTTTCAATCCTAGCTTTGGTTGCCTTTGAGGTGTCAGGCAACCTAGCATCAAAATATTGAAGTCAGATATGACGTAGCACACTTTTATTTTAGACATAGAGAAAATTAAAGCTATTGAATTAAAGTTGTAATTTACCTTGCGGGTCTAGTTGGCATTTTTCCTTCTTTCTTTGCCTTTTTCTCTTTTCCGTCATGGATGAGTGCTCTCCACTCACTCTCTGGAACTGTGAGAGGATGCTCGTATCTAGGGTTAAATTGCAATTGCGTCCTATAGGTGTCCCTGGTATATTTCAAATATTTGCCGGCTACCTGAGCCACCGTTGTTCTGTCAAATGTGTCGACCCCAAAAAGGGCTTCTAGATAATCTAGAAGTTCTTTTTTCAGGTTGGAATTCTGGGAATTCCACCCTGTACGTATGGTTGGGAAAAAAATTACCAACGCATGGCTCTCCAGAATCCTGTAGAACTCATTGTTTCCTACACAGAATAAAACCAAAAAAAAGAAGAAGATATTATCATTAATTTAAAAATAAAAATCATGATAAATATGTTTTAGATAAAGTACATGAAATAGTTAAAATATTAAAATTTACCTGGGAGTTGTACATGCTTTATAGGGACACCTTCATCGTTCACAAAAAACGTGCCATTAATGGTCCTTGTGGAGCTAACACGTGTAGCTCCAGGAAACACAATAATGTAGTTGGCCATATCAGCCTCATCATTGCCAACACGTTCAACGGTTGGCTGGGTGTCTGCTGGGCAGGGTGTGTTTCTTGGCTGGCACCTAAAGGAGTAGAAGGTGTACGAGAGGGTTGCTGGGCAATCTCTTGCCCTTGTGTCCCACTACCACCAACATCGGGTTCAGCAAGTGCCAGAAAACGCTACATACAAAAGAAATTTTTGTTAGTTTAGTGAATGTAAAAATTAAAAATCAAACTATCACAATTCATCTCATGCAGAACAAAAAAAATATCCTTTTGACTTTTTATTATTACCTGATATCTTTCTAGCTGGCTCATAAGATGTTTTATCCTCTCTTCTGTTTCAGGTGTTTGAGGCGCGTTTATCAAAGTATTAAATTCCGACCTTGCATCTCGTGCCTTTTTTTGCAACAAGAACACTGGAGATAGGGATGAAGAAAGCTCTTCCTCAAAGAGGGAATCATCGGGCGTACCATGGCTAGGTGTCTGCATATTTGAACAAAATTAATATTATTTCAATTATGTAAATAACTAAAATACCTGAAGATAGAGCAATGCTGGCACTTTACATGTTCTTCCGCTGGCCTCTTTCCGCGATCATCCCGTCTCGGGGTTGTTCCTGCACTGCTCTGATCAGTCCGCCACATTGCAATAAAATTATAAATGTAAAAACTTGAAAACAATATCTAACTTGAAAACACAAAATGAAAACCGAAATAATTTCTAATAAGACACCAGAAGACAGAGTTAGAGTTTCAAATATGCCTTGTGTTATACAAGTCGGCCCCTCTATCCAAATTTTCGTAAAGCCTCCTCTTTTCCCTTCTGTGCCCTTTATCGAAATACATTGAAAAAGGGCTAAAGTCCGCTTTAAAAAGGTTATATAAGGCCTAGCCCCTTTTTCTTCTAGCTCCGCGCCTCCTTTCTTACATATAACCAAGCATTACCCCTTTGAGCGTTTATCGTAGATCGCATAATCGCATAATCGCACCTCACCCTCATCGCAAAAGCGCAGTTTCCCGTTAGCGCTACCCACCCCCCGTCATCGCACTTTTCGTTTTTGCGATCTGCGCTCGACTGACCACGCCCATCGCATAGCGCAGAGCGCGGAATTTTGTTATTCCATCTTTCCCTCCGTCGCATTTTCCCCTCTTGCGATTTTGCGATATGCGCTCCGGGTCCCACCTCCAAAGCCTTTGCTCCGTTTCTTTGTTATGTATTCCCTTTGTAACTGCCCCCAAAAGTTAATCTTCAAAGTTTTTGTACCATCAGCAGTCTTCCGCCATTTTTTGTTGTTTGCCTACATGTCATCCACTTCTCCTCCATTGTTCACATATTCTGGCGATGCGTCACATTCTCAGTACTTTGCTTGAAGTCTCCGTCCCACGTCATTCCATCAGCCTCTCATATCCATGCCACCGCTTCCGTTAATCTCACTATGTCCACTATCTCTGTGATTAGTTTTATTCAACAGGCTTTGGTTTTTGCAGGAACTTGTGATGGGAACAAAATTGGCGGAAAGGATCCGGAAGTCACTATGATGTGACCTCCATTAAAGAAGGGTACTTCGATCCATGGAACGCTCCAGAGAAAATCAAAAGGGCACATTTGGGCGGATGAGAACATTAATGCAGCAACAGGTTATTAATGAAGAAGCAATGAAATCAGAGTCGAGCTTGGAAAAAACTTCAAATTTAAATTCAAAGCCCGAAGACGAAAGTACCATATACAGAAGCAGACGCCTCAAGGTTTTATTTCCGCAGATCTTCCTCCTCCAGAAAAGAGCCAAATGTTTACATATTTTATTATTTATGTCTTGTATATAAGCAGATTTTCATTTTCAGCCTTCATTTCCAGAAATAAATTGTAAAGTACAGTCATTTATGTTCAGTCGTTTCACAGTGTGGGCGTGAATGTTTTCCGCCATTCGATTCAGAATAAGTTATTAAATGCTTTCTATCTACCTCCTCCTCTAGAATTCTCTATCTCATCTATAAAAGCGAGAAGGAAAGGCATTATAAGGGTTCCAGATTTCTATCAGCAAACTGTGCAGTGAAAAGGCTCTTGTATACATCTTGTAATATTTCTGTATGAAGGTTCAGAGCCCGTAGGGTCTCAGTGAGGAGGAGTTATAACTGTAATGAGGATTCTGGTCTTTGGTATCTCACAGTATGTAATTTCTCTTATGTGTTAATACAATATCTTATTTCATGCTATTTATCTTCTTGTATCATGTTCTAGAATGCGAGTGGCTCACTAGTTTGTAGTAAGGATTCATCCTTGTTGGTGCCCTTTTTGGAGTTAGTCAAGCGCTTTAAATAGGCCTAGTCATGATATACTGTTCCATGTACATCTCTTCCATATTTTCTGCTATATTAGTTACTTGAGGAGGGTGCTTTTAAAACGCCATTGTCATATAAGTATTCATAAATTAATATGCCCTTATGTGGTTTTGTTGTGTATCTAGGTATCAATCTCATGTTAACTAATATCTCCTCTATGTTTCCTCACTGCACTCACTTCCTGATATTTGATTTCTGTGATATATTATTTGAACTGGCCCTCTTTACAGTAAGCTGTCTCTTAACTGTCTGATGCCTTTGTATTGGAGTTTTACATGATGTCCCTACACTGTTCTTATCTTTGTATCAGCTTCTGAGAGAGATTGGTCCCATTCAAAACTAATTTCCTTGTTCAAACAAGAGATAGTAAGTGAGTTCTTGGACTGACAACCCAAACTATATACAGGGCTCCTTGCTATATTAGGATGTCCTAGGCACTGGTCTATGGCAACTCTAGACTGTCTCTAGGGGGGTGACAAAATCATCCACAACATCTTTCTGGCGCCGTTGCCGGGGAACGAATTCAAGAATATCAGTTTCCCTGGGTCTCGACAAATTGTTTTCACTCTCTAATCAGGTGAGCACAGAGAGTTGAAGAGTTGCATATCTCTCACCTTGGCGACTCCACTGGTCATTATTTGATAAATTTTATTGGTAGTCCTGGCTTCTCGAAAGCCACATTTGAGGTCAGATACATCTCAGCTGAAAACACCCTACGTGTCTGACCCAGAGAAAATCATTCATAAAAGAGTTTGGAAAGAGAGGAATCCGGTTCGTGCTGAAAACCCTGAATATTCAGTTGAAGATTATCCGCCCTCTTCTTCTCAAGAAGTTAGAACAGAAAATCCTGAGTTTTACTCGGAGACTCCACGTAGAGGAAGTGCCTGGATTGAAGAAGAATCTCATCCTGCTTTCGAGGCTGAAGAAATTAAAGAGGTCACAGAAGTAGTTGCTGTTAACCATGAGTTATTCCCATCCACACCTCAGGCTTATATGCAATATATTCCCATTGTTATTCATACTCCGCTTCCTCCTACTCCTCTCCCTTCATTCGTATCTCAGATAGTTGTGCAACCCCCACCTCCCCCAATGGCTAACGTTCCTGCTTTTCTATTGAACAAATATGCTCCCTTGGCCTTGCCCCAAGTGTTGAATGATATGCCACAGGATTATCTAAAGATTCTGCCGAGGTTTAATGGTGAAAATGGAGTTGATGCTCAGAAACATCTCGAGACCTTCTGCTCTTTTGCAGAAAACTTAAATGTTGAACATCTGGATGTGGTCTTGAGATTATTCGTGCAGTCTTTGGAGGGTGAAGCCAGAAAATGGTTTAAGACATTGGGAAATAATTCTGTGACCACCTGGGACCAAATGGAGAATACTTTTCTTAGAAAGTGGGGAGAAAAGAAAGATCACAGTCAGTGTCTCACTGAATTTAATACCATGAAGAAGAAACAAAATGAAGGAGTGTCAGAATTCATTAAAAGATTCAACAAGTTATATTTGAGCCTGCCTCCTGAAATGAAGCCCCATGAAGCTGCTGCCAAGATAATTTTCATAGCAGCCTTTGATTTTGATTTCGGCTTCTCATTGAGAGAAAGGAAACCTGCCACTTTAGATGATGCACAATCAGATGCTCTGGAATTGGAAGCAAACTTTGCCTCCACTGGGAAACTAAAGGGAAAAACTGAACAAGATATTAAGAGGAGAGGCAAAGAAGAAGTTTCTGCTTCTAATCAAGAAAAAGATTTAGAGAAATTGGATGAAATAAGTAAGATGATAAAGAAGATGGTCAAGCTTGAACTGGAAGCTAAAAATGCAGCTCCCAAAAATTTCTATAATGCTCCAAACAGAGGATATAATCCCTAGTATAGAAGGCCACCTCTCCAGATATTGCCGAGAGAGACAAAGGAACAACAAGACCAGGTACCTCATCCCTTATACCTGGAAGGACCAGAAGATGACTCCACTGGGGATGCGGCTTATGGATTAGAAGATTCAAATCTGGCTTTTTCAAATAATGATGATATGGATTGCCCGTTGCAAGACGAAGACGAAGAAGCAGAGATTGACCATTACTGTAAGCAATTTGCTGATTTTATGGAAGCACAATTCAACGTAAAATATGATCTCAGATCTTCAAGAAAGAGGACCTGAACTCAAGAGCAAGAAGAAGAACCACCTCAAGAAGAAGCATCTGCTCAGAAGGAATCAGCCACAAAGAAAAGTATGGAAAAAGGTAAGAACCCTCTAAATGTTACCTCACAGTCTAATATTCAGATTCCTTCTTCTTCAAAAATAGTCAGTCCTCTTAATGTTGAGTCAGTGTCAAAAGAAGTCAAGTCTTCAGTTGAAAATAAGGAGTCAAAAGAAATTGTGATAGAAAAGCCCCCATCTGCTTTCAATTTGCAAAAAGAACTTGAGAAAATTAAGATTCCTGTCCCACTGACTGAATTATTGAAACAGCCTGTATATCAGTCTCAAGTTACTTCCTTTATACTTCCTCCTGAAACACCAATTGCACCTGATAGTCTAAATCTTCAAGAAGAAAGACCCATGGTAGTCTTTGGCCCACATGTCGAGGAGATAGACTCTTCTACTCCTCCCTTTTACGTATCCCTAGTCATTCATGACCTGCTGTTACACAATTGTATGTTAGATTCTGGGGCTTCCCATAATCTTATGCCTTTGTCTGTCATGGAGCAACTAGGGCTGCAAATTACAAGACCATACAAAGACTTATATTCATTTGATTCTAAAAGAGTTAAATGCTTGGGAATGATTAAGGATTTAGTGGTCAATTTGGCCCAAATTCCAGCAAAAAGTGTGGTCATGGACATTGTGGTTGCTGATATCCCAGCCCGCTTTGGCATGTTGCTGTCAAGGTCATGGGGTACCAAGATTGGGGTGTCAATTAAATTGGATCTAACATATGCTACTGTCCCAGTCTTTGGAGGACAGGAAAGGAGGCTGTACAGAGAGACTAGATTTGTTAAAATGGTAACCAAGGCTGACTGCCCAGAGAATTCCCCAGTTTATAATAAAGAGGGAGACTTTTCATGTTTGATGTTAGAAGAAAATCAAAATTATGCTCATGAGCCCCTTTTTGGTCAAGTCCAAGCTGAGCAGCCTAAAGGAGATCAGGAATCAAAAATATGGACTTTGCATTTTGATGGAGCAAACTCAAGAGAAGGCAATGGAGCTGGGGTATTGTTGATTTCTCCTACAGGAAAATGGGTGCCACTGTCTTTTAAATTAGAGTATGAGGCTACAAACAATGTAGCTGAATATGAAGCACTGTTATTGGGACTGCAGATAGCTAGGAACATGGGCATCCAATGTTTAAAAGTCTTGGGAGACTCTGAGCTGGTAGTAAGGCAGATCAGAAATGAATGTCAAACCAAGCATCCTCGGCTCAGAGCTTATAGAAACGAAGTATGGGACATGATAGAAAATTTCTTCTCAGCATTTAACATATAGTTCATGCCCGGAGAGCAAAACAGAATAGCAGACTCTCTTGCTGTAGCCGCCAGTACATTTCGTCCTCCTCAAAATCCACTTTTAAGATATGAAGTGGAGGTACGTTACAGACCTTCCATTCCAGATAATGTAAAGCACTGGCAGGTATTTGAAGATGATGAACAGATGAAGAGATTCATGGAGATAGTGGGAGAATTCACAAATATAGAAATTGATGATAATGAGGAGGAAGAAGTTGAAAATATCGCAGAAAATAAATGGGAAGAAAAGATGGCAGGAAATAAAGTGATGCAGCTGAAAGGAAATGTTATACCTAGAGGGCTGGTGCCTCTAGAAAGATTATTTAACAAAGACGATATTCCATTGCAGCCTAGCAAAATGACAGAAGAAGATCAAGTCGGAGATTTGAATCTGGGTACTTATGCAGATCCCAAAATTGTTAAATTATCTAAAAGAGTCCCAGAAGAATATAAAGAAAAATATTTGAAGTTGTTTCAATCTTACAAAGACGTATTTTCTTGGTCCTATCAGGACCTGAAAACTTTTGATGTGAACATAATGCAACATAAAATACCTTTGAGGGAAGATGCAAAGCCCTATAAGCAGAAACTCAGACAGATAAACCCTCTGCTGCTTCCCTCAATTGAAAAAGAAATCAAGAAATTACTGAAGGCCAAGATAATTGTGCCATTAAGATACTCAGAATGGATAGCAAATCTTGTTCCTGTCCGGAAGAAAAATGGAGAAATAAGGCTCTGCGTGGATTTCAGGAATTTAAACAGAGCATCATTGAAAGATAATTATCCATTGCCTAAAATGGACCACATCCTGCAGAAAGTAGTGGGAGCATCCAGAATGTCAATGATGGATGGATTTTCTGGTTATAATCAGGTAGCTGTATTCCCAGAAGATCAGAAGAAAACTGCATTTACTACACCATGGGGAACATTTATGTATGCTAGGATGCCATTTGGATTAATTAATGCAGGAGCTACTTTTCAGAGGGCAATGGACATAGCCTTTGTTGGAGAACGGGACAAGTTTTTGGTGGTATACCTCGATGATATCATAGTGTTTTCAAAGAATGATGATGAGCATATTGAGCATTTAAGAAGAAATTTTGAAAAATGCAGAAGGTACGGCCTTTCCCTCAATCCTCAAAAATCTCTGTTTGCATTAGAAGAGGGAAAACTCTTAGGGCACATTGTAACTAAAGATGGTGTGAGAATAGACCCTAAGAGAGTTGAAGTAATAAACATCATTCCTTTACCAAGAAATAAGAAAGAAGTACATGTATTTCTGGGCCGAATCAATTTTTTGAGAAGGTTTATTCCTAACTATGCTGAGATAGTTAGGCATATAACTGATATGCTAAAAAAGGAGAATGAAGTAAAATGGTCCCAAGAGTCTAGAGGTGCATTCACAAGGATAAAACATGCATTTGCTGAAGCTCCTGTGCTAGTAGGGCCAGATTACAAAAAGCCATTTATGATTTTCTCATTTGCTTCCCCTCACACAATTGCTGGAGTGTTATTGCAGAAAAATGAAGAGGGATATGAACAGCCTATAGCTTTCTTCAGTCAAGTACTTTATGATGCTGAATTGAAATACAATATATTGGAGAAGCAGGAATATGCCCTGGTAAAGTCCCTTAAAGCCTTTAGAGTATATGTTTTGCAATCTCATATTACCGCTTATGTCCCCACAGCTGCTGTCAAAGACATTTTGGTTCAAGGAGACAGCGAAGGTAGAAGAGGAAGATGGATTGCGAAAATCCAGGAGTATGATTTGGATATAAGGCCTACTAAGTTGATTAAAGGACAGGGACTTGCCAAGATGTTATCTGAATCAAATCATTAGGCCTTGGGCATTAATCTATCTATGTTAGCAAATGAAGAATCTGAGAAAGAAGAAGAACAACAAGGACTAGAGATGGCTACTCAAAAGGTACATGTGAAATATTTAACTAGTCCTTGGTACAAAGAAATTGTTGAATATATTTTAACACTTAGCTGCCCTCCGAGTTGCGATAAAGTAAAATACAGAGCTGTGAGAATGAAATCACAGAAATATGTAATTGCCAATGGACAGATCTATTGGAGAGACCCTCTAGGTATATTATTGTTATGCCTCACAGAAAATGAAGTGCAGAAAGTACTGACAGAATTTCATGGAGAAATTTGTGGGGGGAATTACAGTTGGAGGGCTACAACACATAAAATCTTGAAGGCCGGTTTTTACTGGCCAAAACTGTACTCAGATACTTTCACTCGGGTCAGAGCATGTGACAAGTGTCAAAGATTTGTAGAAAGACAGAAATTAGCAGCCTTTCCCTTGATTCCCATCCATGTGAATGAACCATTTCAGAAATGGGGATTAGACTTCATAGGAGAAATACATCCCCCATCAAGTGGCCAACATAAATGGATACTAACAGCCACAGATTATTTTACGAAATGGGTGGAAGAAATGCCTACAAGAAATGCTACAGACGCTGTGATCATGAGGTTTATAGAGGAAAATATCATATCTAGGTTCGGCTGCCCTGCTAGAATTGTAACTGACAATGCGCAGGCTTTCAGGTCTGCCAGGTTTGTAAAGTTTTGTCAAAGATATAACATTACATTGAATCACTCCACAGCTTAATATCCCCAGGGAAATGGCTTAGCTGAGTTGTCCAATAAAACCCTGGTAAGAGCTCTGAAGAAAACAATAAGTGAAAATCAGAAAAACTGGGACTCCCAATTGAAGTTTGCTCTATGGGCAAATAGGATAACCAGCAAAAGAGCAACAGGGAAGTCACCCTATGAGCTGGTGTATGGGCGAGCTGTTGTGTTTCCTCTGCAATTGGAATTACCAGTGGCACGTTTTATGCAAGAGAATCAGGAAGAACCAGATGACATGATCAGAAGAATTAATCAGCTGGTAGAATTGGAAGAGATGCGCAACCAGGTGAATGAGAGACTGATAGAGAATCAGGAAAAAATGAAGGATATTTTTGATCGCCATGCAAAAGATAGGAATTTCCAAGTAGGAGACTTGGTTCTCAGGTGGGATGTTCGCAGAGCAGAAAAGGGCAAGCATGCCAAGTTTGACCCGCTGTGGTTTGGTCCATTCAAAATAGTGAATCTAGGGAGAAATAACACTTTCATGTTAGAAAACCTACAGGGTGATCTGCTGGACGCCCCTGTGAATGGACAATTCCTTAAACACTACTTTCAGTACTGACTCAGGCAGACCAAGCTTGATGTATTTTATGTATATAATGTATGCAAGTGTGATTTCAATTTTGAAATATAAATAATATAAATAAGCGGATAAGTTTTTGCAAAGGGATCGTAGAATGAAATTCACATACAAGGGGGTCACGAGTCCATGAGTTCTCGAGCATGCCGGGCCGGAGCACAATCGTCCCAGGATGGGCCAGGTGTTGTACCATTGCCCCTCCATTCAAATTTCAGCCAAAGTCTCCTCTTTTCCCTTTACCGCTGCCCATTCCCGCCTCAGAAATACATTGAAAAAGGGCTAAAGTCCGCTTTAAAAAGGTTATATAAGGCCTAGCCCCTTTTTCTTCTAGCTCCGCGCCTCCTTTCTTACATATAACCAAGCATTACCCCTTTGAGCGTTTATCGTAGATCGCATAATCGCATAATCGCACCTCACCCTCATCGCAAAAGCGCAGTTTCCCGTTAGCGCTACCCACCCCCCGTCATCGCACTTTTCGTTTTTGCGATCTGCGCTCGACTGACCACGCCCATCGCATAGCGCAGAGCGCGGAATTTTGTTATTCCATCTTTCCCTCCGTCGCATTTTCCCCTCTTGCGATTTTGCGATATGCGCTCCGGGTCCCACCTCCAAAGCCTTTGCTCCGTTGCTTTGTTATGTATTCCCTTTGTAACTGCCCCCAAAAGTTAATATTCAAAGTTTTCGTACCATCAGCATTCTTCAGCCATTTTTCGTTGTTTTCCTACATGTCATCCACTTCTCCTCCATTGTTCACATATTCTGGCGATATGTTACATTCTCAGTACTTTGCTTGAAGTCTCCATCCCACGTCATTCCATCATCCTCTCATATCCATGCCACCACTTCCGTTAGTCTCACTTTGTCCACTATCTCTGTAATTAGTTTTATTCAACAGGCTTTGGTTTTTGCAGGAACTTGTGGTGAGAACAAAATCGGCGAAAAGGATCCGGAAGTCACTATGATGTGACCTCCATTAAAGAAGGGTACTTCGATCTATGGAACGCTCCAGAAAAAATCAGAAGGGCACATTTGGGCGGATGAGAACATTAATTCAGCAACAGGTTATTAATGAAGAAGCAATGAATTCAGAGTTCAGCTTGGAAAAAACTTCAAATTTAAATTCAAAGCCCGAAGATCGAAAGTACCATATACAGAAGCAGGCGCCTCAAGGTTTTATTGCCGCAGATCTTCCTCCTCCAGAAAAGAGCCGAATGTTTACATATTTTATTATTTATGTCTTGTGTATAAGCAGATTTTCATTTTCAACATTCATTTCCAGAAATAAATTGTAAAGTACAATCATTTATGTTTAGTCATTTCACAGTGTGGGCGCGAATGTTTTCCGCCATTTGATTCAAAATAAGTTATTAAATGCTTTCTATCTACCTCCTTCTCTAGAATTCTCTATCTCATCTATAAAAGCGAGAAGGAAAGACATTGTGAGGGTTCTAGATTTCTATCAGCAAACTGTGCAGTGAAAAGGCTCTTGTATACATTTTGTAATATTTCTGTATGAAGGTTCAGAGCCCGTAGGGTCTCAGTGAGGAGGAGTTATAACTGTATTGAGGATTCTGGTCTTTGGTATCTCACAGTATGTAATTTCTCTTATGTGTTAATACAATATCTCTTTCATGCTATTTTTCTTCTTGTATCATGTTCTAGAATGCGAGTGGCTCACTAGTTTGCAGTAAGGATTCATCCTCGTTGATGCCCTTTCTGGAATTAGTCAAGCGCTTTAAATAGGCCTAGTCATGGTATACTGTTCCATGTTCACTCTTTCCATATTTTCTGCTATATTAGTTGCTTGAGAAGGGTGCTTTTAAAACGCCATTGTCATATAAGGATTCGTAAATTGGTGCGCCCTTATATGGTTCTGTTGTGTATCTGGGTATCAGTCTCATGCCAGCTAATATCTTCTTATGTTTCCTCACTGCACTCACTTCCTGATATCTGATTTCCGTGATATATTATTTGAATCGGCCCTCTTTACAGTAAGCGGTCTCTTAACTGTCTGATGTCTTTGTACTGGAGTTTTACATGATGTTTCTACATTATTCTTATCTTTGTATCAGCTTCTGAGAGAGATTGGTCCCATTCTAATCTAATTTCCTTGTTCAAAACAAGAGATAGTAAGTGAGTTCTTGGACTGACAACCCAAACTATAAAGGGCTCCTTGCTATATTAAGATGTCCTAGGCACTGGTCTATGGCAACTCTAGGCTGTCTCTAGGAGGGTGACAAAACCTATCCACAACACCTTGCATTGAATTCAGTCCTGGAAACATGTCATCGCACATTAAGGCACCCAAACAAGAGACGAGTTGACAATGAAGACCTTATTGAATATATTGTTGGAGCAACTTCTAGTAAACTTGTTGTGAAGACCTTGAGGACATTTTTGGAGCAACATTGTTGAAGCCGATGGTATAGCATTGTTGGAGACGATCTTGAAGGGCCTTGAAGTGAAGCTTTTGGAGCAACTATTGAAAAATCCTTAGAGCATTTAAGTAAGGCACTTTCTATCTTCCATCACCTTTTTCCTTTAAATATCCTTTAAACGATTTTGTTGATATTTAATGTTTGAAATCACATTATAATTCCTTGATTATATGTGTTTGGGGACTTTCCCTTTGAAATTACCCAAAAATACCCTGGCAATTTTATCTTCAAGATGCATGTCTGACCCTATTGTTCAATATTTTAATTGATAGTAGTAAACATAGAGAGTTAGGGGGCTCTTGTCATAGCCTTTGGTTGGGCCATTAGATCCCTAACATCTACCAGGGAGAACCCCCCTTGAGTTGGAGGAGAGCTAGCCCGAAGTGAAAAGAGGTTGGTGAGGTGACAATGGGGCTATTGAATTACACATGGTATCACACTTTAGCTTTAGGAATTTATCTTGAGAAGTGCGAGATTTTGTTATATCAATTCTCAAATTGTTTACAACACTATTTTTAAGAACTAATAAGAAGTGATGTTGAGGGGTTTTTGGGTATAAGAAACAATACCATTTAAAAACTATGGTTCTCAGTCCTTGGCATTCCTTCACCTAGGCCTAGGGGCACACTAGAATAATTTCACACTAAACCATGCAAACTTAAAAGTAACTTAACAGATCCATAAAGTAATAATAATCATAATTCCGAATTTCCTATTGTACGATATGATGCAAATTATTCAAACATGAAGCAATGAAGACATGCAATGTCTGAATTTCAAGATTGATGAACCAATACAAGAAGTTATAAACTACAACTTTGATTCAATACTCTGTGTCCTAACTCCATGAAGGAATCTAGTTTGTAGTACAGAACATGCATCGTGTATTATCAATTCTTAATTGACAACAACTAAAGGTCATCTACCTCATCAATTCCTTCCTATTTTGTGTTTTTATGTTATATTCCTTATAAAAGTGTCAAATTTCTCTCAAAGTAAGCAACCACTGAATAAAATAAAAAATAGTTGAGATATGATTGAGAAATGGTCATTTATTTCTTGAAAGGATCTTCCCAATTTCTTTGGTTGTTTTTCATCTCAAGAAACAAGAAATGACCTAAGAAACTATCGTGATGTAATATAAGAAACAACACGGTGCAATGGCCATTTTCAAAGCCAAATGATGTCCATTGAGGACATGGTCTTTATTTGGTTCCTGTTTCATAGGAGTTTCGGGTAGAAATGGAACTTTGTTGTACCATTTCTAGTAGTAAAAAGGGAAAACATTCTTTTTCCATGGGAAATAATTTACCTTTCCTTTTTCAAGATAATATAAATCACAAAAATATGAACTATACTGCACACATTCTTGGATAATGTGAAAGTGGAAAAGGAATACCCTACACAAGTGATGCACACATGTACATTTGAACACTAATAGATTTTTGTAGTTGAAATGCAATGCTTGTTTTCATTTAAATGTAGGGTTTTTAAAGCAGGGAGAAATAATGGTTGCCAATTTAATAAGTGTTTCTTTGGGAAAAATTTAAATCTTGTATTGGGTGATGAAGATAATATAGGGTATTGAATCTTGATTCTTGACATTGTGTTTAACTTGAATAACTCAAATGATTATAAATATCAGTCGATGAGTTCTTTTTTCAAGTATGTCACTCAAAACTCTTATGTCAAAGCATTTTATGATGGCTAGCATTTGCTTGTTTCCCTTTCTTCAGTTCAATGTAAAAAGTATATTAATATATTGGAGCACGAATGATAACTACAATTGTTTGCTCTGCAGTATATCCAGCCCCAAGATTATGAAAATTTTTCTCAAGTGGAGCTATTGGTTATTGATGAAGCAGCTACAATTCCATTTCCTGTTGTAAAGGCTCTTCTCGGGCCATATTTAATGTTTCTGTGCTCTACTGTAAATGGGTAATAATTATAAATGAGCCAACCACAATCACAGATTTTGTAACCATTCGGTTTCCATGGATAGTGATGATGATATTAACCCTATATATCAGTGACCTATATCTATATGAGAATGATCTCAACATTGACCTTGATATGGTTGCATGGATGTGACCTTTGGTATGTCATCAGAAAATCCCCAAATATCAAAAAATCCCCAAATCTGGAGAACTAAAGATCATCACTTTCGATCTGGAGTACTACCCTTGTGATAAAGTTGATGAATTTCGATCTCCCATTCTCTACCACTTTGCACTTCACCTTCAATATAGATCAGACCAAGGGCAATTCGTTACTGGGTGTTGAGATGGATGAGTTTGTCGAACTAAAATCCATAGCTTAAAATTCATGAAACTGGTGGAGTCAAATTCATGCAAGCACAAACACATCTTACACATCCTCTTTGAAACTCATCCGAAAGAACATTGGAAGACATCTAGAGAGAACCCTACAGCCTAACACAATCCAATGGAATTGACCAAAAAAACCCAAACAGAGTCAACCCTACTATAGGAGGAAGGGCCTGCAGTAAGAACTTACCATTTTGCAAGAGCTGAAGGCGAATGCTATTCTGCAAGAGCTGAGGGTGAATGCAGGGCGAATGCTGTTCTGCAAGAGCTCAGGGCGAATGCTGAGGGCGAATGTTGTTCTGCAAGAGCTCAGGGCGAATGCTGAGGGAAAATGCTGTTCTGCAAGAGCTGAGGGTGAATGCTGAGGGCGAATGTTGTTCTGCAAGAGCAGAGGGCGAATGTAGGGCGAATGTTGTTCTACAAGGGCTGAGGGTGAATTTTTTTCTGCAATATCTGAGGATGAATGCTGAGGGCGAATGCTGTTCTGCAAGAGCTGAGGGAGAATGCTGAGGGAAAATGTTGTTCTACAAGAGCGGAGGGTGAATGCACACATGATATCATAGTTTTTAATAAAATAATTTTTATGTAGCACGCATACAAGTGTCATATTTTTATGTAGCGTGCATATAAGTGTCGTTATACCGATGTCGGACAAAGTGTCGCTATTGCGACGGATGCCTCCAAACGTCGCACTTGCGACACTTAGACATTGTGTCTCACTTGCGATGTTTGGAGCCAGTCGTCGCAATAGCGACGCTTTGGGGCATAGTGTCGCAATTGCGACGTCTTCCTCCAAACGTCGCAATTGAAACACCTTGTCTAGGTGTCGGTATTGCGACACTTTTCTCTAAACGTCGGTATAGCGACAGTTTCGGGCAGGATTGAAAAGTTTTCGGGAAATTTCAGGGCATAGTGTCGCAATTGCGACGTCTTCCTCCAAAGGTCGCAAGTGCAACACTTTTTCTGAGTGTCGGTATTGCGACACTTTTCTCTAAACGTCGGTATAGCGATGTTTTCAGGCGGGATTGAAAAAATTTCGAGAAATTTCTGACATTTGGTCAAAAGCATCTACCTAAGTGTCTAATTTCCCAAATGTACTAGTGTGGTGGAGTAGATCTTGTTGGTGTATAAGAAGTATGGGGCTTGGAAACTCTGTATTGAATATCAGGCACTGAATGAGATCACTGTCCAGAATAGGTATCTGATCCCATAGATCAATGACCTTCTGGACCAACTCAAGGGGGAAAAATATTTCAACAAGATTTAATTTAAGTTCATGTATCACTAGGTACCAATCGAACCCTTCGATGTGTGGAAGACCGCCTTCAAATCCAAGGAGGTAATTTTTTAATGGCTAGTCCTTCCTTTTGGGTTAAAAAATTCCCCTGCATCCTTCATGAGGCTAATGGATGATATATTGCGACCATTGACAAACTCATTCGTGGTGGTGTATTTGGGTGACATCCTGATCTTCATCCATAGTTCATAAAAGCACCTCCACCACATTCAACAGGTCCTCCAAGCACTGCAACAACACAAGTTATGTGCCAATTTGGAGAAATGCACTTTTGGCATAACTCAGGTTCGATATATGGGATACATAATTGATGAATGGGGGGTGTATGTGGACCTAGCCAAGATCCAGGTCATTCAGGATTGGCCAACCCCAACCACTCTAATAGATCTCCACAACTTTTTGGGTCTTGTCAATTTATACTGCTGGTTCGTGTTGATGTTCTCTCATATTATTTTTCCTTTGAGTTAATTCACCAAGGGAGAAGCGAAAGAAAAATTCTTTTGGTATGAATCTCAATTTAAGGCATTTAGAGAGTTGAAGAATCACCTCTGCTTTACACCAACGCTTACATTACCATACTTTCAGCAACCATTTGAGATGGAGATGGATGCCTATGAATATGCTATTAGGGAAGTTCTTACTCAACATGGGAATCCAGTGGCATATCATGGTGAGACACTTTCAGACACAGTCCAGAAGCATCCACCTGTGAAAAAGAGATGTATTCCATTATGCAGGCCTGCTGACAATGGAATAATTACATTTTGGGGAAGGAAATGGTTATCTACACAGATCACCTACCCCTATATTTCATGCAGTCACAAGGGAAGTTGCAGAATGATCGCCATCATAAATGGTCCACATACTGGAAACAATTCCATTTGAACATCAAGTACAAGAAGGGAGGCACAAATAATGTTGCATATTTCCTCAAATAACCTCCGATCGTGGCGCTAACCACTATGATAGACTCTTGTGGGCATGAAACTTCGGGTTTTCTGCATCTCTACAAACATGATCCATAATTCAGCAACACATACTAGACACTCCTTGAAGGTAATAAAGTTCTAGAATTTCACCTCTAGGATGCACTATTATGCCACTTGGGACACCTTTGTGTTCCTTCAAGTGAGTGTGTCAAGATGATTTTGGAAGTGCATTATATTCTGGTCGGTGGACATTTCAGGGTCGAGAAAATAGTGGCAGTACTACAAAAGTATTTCTATTGGCCGAGCCTTTGACATGATGTCGGGAATTATATCAAAATTTTCACTATCTATGCCATTTACAAACTGACCATTAAGAAGAAAGGTCTATATACTCCACTGCATACCTCTAGTCGACCTTGGGAATCCATCTCCATGGATTACATATTAGACATTCCTTCTACCAAGCATGGTGAGGACTGCGTTTTTGTGGTCGTCGACAAATTCTCTAAGATGGAAATTATGGTCGCCTACAAGAACAATATCACATGAGAAGCCATTGATAAACTCTTATTTGAGAGAGTGTGGGTACGCTTTGGGATCCCATAGTCCATTATCTCAAATCAGGAGAACAGGTTTCCTTAATACATTTTGGTCAAGTCTTTGGTCGATGTTGGACACCAAGCTCACTAAGTGTACAACTTTCCACCCCCAAACTGATGGCCAAACAAAGGTCGTCAACAAGATGATCATACACATTATGTGCATGTGCAACTCAAAGAATCCACACACATAGGATTAAATCCTCCCCTATCTATATCACAACGATAACTAGGCTCTCCACAAGTCAACTGACCAAATCCCCTTTCAGGTGGGTTTGGGATTCCAACCATTATGCCCCATTGATGTGCCCATACCATTTGTAGCTACTCAAGAAGATTCAAATCATGTCTAGTCTGAAGCTGACAAGGAAAAAAATTTCATTAAGCACATTCAGCACATCCGCCAACAATTCCATGACATATTGGACAAAGCCAATGCTAAGTGCAAGTAGCGACATGATCAACATTGGGTGCCACACAAGTTTTAGGTGGGAAATTTTTTTTGGCTACATTTGTAGGAGTGCCTTGATGGACCCAACCGCAAGATTTTCCCGCTCTGATATGGGACATACACCATCACTAAGGTAGTAGGGGACAATGTCTTCGAGCTCAATATTCCACCATTCCTTGGTCTACACCCAGTGTTTAATGTGGATCACCTTTGACCCTACTTTCCACCATTATTGGACACCTCCGACATTGAAAAAAACTCACACCAAAAAAGTTAAACCCAAACTGCATGGAACAAGCCACAAATTATCATATCATGGACACACAAATCAAGAACACCCGCCATAAGAGGATCAAAATATATGGAGTTGTCAAAGTAGGTCAACTCCTTCACCAGGGCAAGTGGTTCACCAGGGACCAGGTTCAACAAAAATTTCCTCACCTCATATAGGTTTTTCACGCAATGGGAAACTTTTCTTCCTAAAGGGGGAGGAATGATCTAGGTGGATATTGGTGTCCACCAACCTATTCCACCTAGACCTCCAGTTATTTTTTTCAGTTTCCTTGTTTATATCATCATTTAATATTTTTAGCATTTTTTTCGGGTCTTGAACATCTAAAATAGTCTTTACCCCCTAACCGTCATTTTTTTGAGGTCTGCTACAAGCCCATAGCCATAGGTAAGGGCCTATGTCAAATCTTTTAGTACTCAGAAAAATATTTTTGATGATATATCGTATGCACCAAATGGAGATAATATGACCAAGTTACAACCCTGATAGGTTGACTCCCAAACTAACCCCAACAATGCCCACAAACTATTGGTGTTCTATCTCTTGGGGTTAGGATTTTGGTTGTTCAGGGTTTTCCCATGTTTTTAAATAATAAAATGGCCCTTGAGCCTCATTGTAACGCAATTCAAAGGCATGTAACCACCACATCTCTTCTCAAAGATAAGCTACCATCGCTCAAGCCAGATTATTTCCATTTTGTCTGTAAGCATATTGTAGTTATTTGATATTAATGAAATGAAGTTTTATTCATGTTGCATCTCTGCATCTATGTTTATTTATGTATTCTATTACATTCCCACATAATTCTGGATCAATGGTGTGAAATCAATATTCTCTTTCTCAATCTTTCTTTGCATGTCCCCAACGAGATCAGGGTATAAGGAGTTAGGTCTCGATCTGGTTGAACCAACCTTGAAAACCCCAATGACCTCCCATGGCAAAAGAAAATAAAGACGAGGGAGCAAGAGATCCTATCCAATTATTTCCTGAGGCCCTTGAGAAACAGAGGGACGCGATGGTGGATAACTTTTCCCAGATCCTTCGATGACTACCCATTGACGACGCATCTGCATCCATTAGCCACTCTAGAGGCACCACTCCTTTTAAGGTACAAATTAACTTTGAAATTCCCATATTTGCGGGCCAAATATATGCAGACACCGTAGATATATTTTTGAATATATTAGAAGAATATTTTTCTGTTCATGACTTTTCCAATCGGGAAAATATTACTTTTTCACTCCTCAAAGTCGCCCCCCATTAAAAGGAATGGTGGGAAACCTACTATGAGCAAAAGGACGAGAGGGAATCCTCCTTGTTCTTAGACGCACCCACTTATAATTATTTCTGAGATGTCATCAAGGAACAATATTACCCTATGGGGAGCTACAAGGACAAGTACACACAATGGACTATGTTGCAACATAAAAGGGATCAATATGTACATGAGATGATGAATTTATTACATACCCTGTGAATAAATTTTGGTATTAAAGATTCAAAGAAACAATTGGTGCTTAAGTGCCGTATTTTTTTTCATAGATATATCCATGAGGAAATGGAGTTCCTTGGCATCTCCTCGCTTAGTGCAGCATATTGGTATGCTTCCAAGATTGAGCAGAAATTAAAATAGAAGAAGAGAGACTTTGGATTTGCAAATTAGAATCAGGGGAGAGGCACCCCCAAACCGCAGAACAAAGGACAAAGCTAAGGTGGGGCTGCCCAGGAAAACTCGTCGAAGCCGTAAGCAAATAAAAACACCATGAAGCCAAAGAAGGACATGGATAAGTGGTGTGAGTTCCATAAGAACTCCACTCACAACACAAGTGAGTGTTGGTCCAAGCAATCATTGGTGTCCAAGTTGAAGGCTTCCAAATTAGATGCATGTTATGACTCTGAGTCAGAACCCAACAAGGGGAATGAAAAAGGGAAGAAGATTATCGATGTAGAGCTTAATGCCACCATTTCCACCACCAAGATCTAGAAGGAGGAACTCGAAGATACAAAGGAGGTGGAGTGCCTTTTCCATTCCCAGATGTGGGTGAAGGGTTCATCGCTACAATTCATTATCGACAGCAAGAGCCAGAAGAACCTGATTTCAACATAGGTCATGAAGTGGCTGGGCCTGCCGACCAAAACACACCCACAACCATACACCATCGGGTGGCTTCACTAAGGACAGGATATCCGAGTGAGCCAACAATTTCACCTTCCCTACAAGGTCAAACCCTTCATGGATGAGGTATTATGTGAGGTTTCTCCTCTTCAAGTTTGTGATGTATTATCAGGCCAACCATACTTGTGGAAGTGACATTTTGTGTACGAGTCTAGGCCTCAGAATTTTATTTTAAATTTGGGAAATAAGTTTTACAGGATAATGGAGATAACATCACCTACCACCATCTCTTTGATCACTACAAAGAAATGCAGTAAGCTCATTTCCCAAATCAAGAAATTTGTTTTCCTAATGATACACCCTCAAGAAAAGTATAAGACTGTGGCCACGACATCAAGACAGAGCTCCTCTACACGTCAAAAATATATGGAGAAGGTCATGGAGGAGTACAGGGAAATCTTCACCTCACCCGTAGGGGTACCTCTACATTGTCAGGTCAAGCACTCCATCGATCTGACCACATGCATGCCACTACCCAATGGACCGATCTACCGATGTTTTTGTTCTAGTGAATGACGAAATAAGGATGTGGATTCAAGATATACTATAGAAAGGTCAGATCCAACCGAGTTCATCGCCTTGTGGGTGCCTGATCGTGTTGGAGCAGAAGAAGGATGGGACTTGGATACTCTATAGTGAATATCATGCGTTGAACAAGATCACTGTCTAGAATAGGTATCTGATTCCATGGATTGATGACCTTTTGGACCAAATCAAGGGGCCCAATATTTCAGCAAGATTGATTTTAATTCTAGGTATCAACAGGTACCAATCAAACCCTCTTATGTGTGGAATATTTCCTTCAAATCCAAGGACAACCTTTTTGAATGGCTAGTCATGCATTTTGGGTTGACGAATGCCCCTGCAATCTTCATGAGGCTGATGGATGACATATTGAAACCATTCACCATCTCATTATTGGTGGTGTATTTGGATAACATCATGATCTTTAGCCAGAATTGGGAAGAGCACCTCTACCACATTCAACAGATCCTCCAAGAATAGCGACAACACAAGTTGTGTGCCAATTTGGAGAAATGCACTTTTTGCATGACCCAGGTTCAATATCTGGGATACATCATTAATGAACGGGGGGTGAATGTGGACCCAACCAAGATCTAGGTCATTCAGGATTGGCCAGCACCAACCACTCTAACAGATCTCCACTACTTTCTAGGTCTTGCCAATTTCTACCATAGGTTCATGTTTGGGTTCTCTCATATCACTTGGCCTTTGAGTCAAGTCACCAAGGGAGGAGTGAAAGAAAAATCCTTTTGGTATGAATCTCAATAGAAGGCATTCGCGAAGTTGAAGAATTTCCTCTGATCTACATCAGTGCTCACATTACCAGACTTGCAACAACCATTTGAGATCGAGACATATGCCTCTGGCTATGCTATTGGGGTGGTTCTTATTCAGTAGGGGCATCTAGTGGCATATCATAGTGAGACACTTTCAGACACAGTCCGAAAGTATCCCACCTATGACAAAGATATGTATTTCATTGTGCAGGCCTACTAAAAATGGAAGCATTAAATTTTTGGGAAGGAAATGATCATCCACATGGATCACCGACCCATGCAGTTCATGTAGACACAAGGGAATTTGCATAATGATCATCATAATAAATTGTCCACATACCTACAACAGTTCCATTTGAAAATCATGTAAAATAAGGGAAACACCAATAATGTTTCATATTGCCTCAACTGACTACCAATCATGGTGCTAGCCATTATGCTCAAATCTTGTGGGCATGAAACTTTGGTTTGGCCGCATCGCTACAAAAGCGATCCAGGATTCGACACCACATACTAGATATTCATAGAAGGTAAGAAAGTTCCATATTTTCACCTCCGGGATGCACTATTATGCCACCTATGACACCTTTTTTTCCTTCAAGCGAGTGTGCCAAGATGATTTGGGAAGGGAACTATAGTCGGGTCGTTGGAAATTTCGGTGTTGAGAAAACAATGGCAATATTGCAGAAGTATTTCTATTGGTCAAACCTTCGATAAGATGTTTGGAAGTACATTAGATCTTGCACTGTCTGCGCCATTGCAAAATCAACAATCAAGAATCAAGGCCTATATACTCTGCTTCATACCCCTAGTCGACCTTGGGAATCCATATCCATGTATGAAATATCAAGCCTTCCTTCTACCAAGCATGGAAACAACTGCATTTTTGTGGTGGTCAACATATTCTCTAATATGGCCATTATGGAAACCTGCAAGAAGAATATCACAACAGAAGTCACTACTAAACTCTTCTTTGAGTGAGTGTGGGTACACTTTGGTATCCCACATTCCATTATCTCAGATCAGGACATCAAGTTCCTCAATACATTTTGGTCATGTCTCTGGTCAATCTTGGACACCAAGCTCACTAAGTCGATAACTCCCCCCCCCACAAACTGATAGCCAAACAGAGGTCGTCAACAGGATGATCGTACACATTATCTGCATGTACAAATCAAAGCATCCATGCACATGGGATGAAATCCTTCCCTATTCTAGCACAACTATAACCATGCTCAACTAGCCACATCCCCATTTAGGTTGGTTTTGGATTCTAGCTACTATGTCCCATTGATGTGGACATACCTTTTACATATACTCAAGCATATTCGGCTCATGTCTAGTCCAAATCTGACAAGGTGAAGCACATATGCCAATAGGTCCATGAGAAATTGGACAAAGCCAATGTTAAGTACAAGCAACAACATGATCAACATCGGGTGCCACACAAGTTTTAGGTGGGCGACAAAGTTTGGCTACATTTTTAGGAATGCCTCATTGGTCCCCACCACAAGCTTTGCCCACTCTGATATGGGCCATACACCATCACCAAGGCTGTAGGAGAAAATTTCTTTGAGCTTAGTATTCTACCATTCCTTGGTATTCACCTAGTTTTCAATGTGGATCACCTTCAACCCTAATTTCCACCATTACTGGACACCTTCGACATTGTAGAGCAACCTACACCAACAGAGTAAAAAATAGAATGCATGGAACAAGCCACAACTAATCGGATTATGGAAACACATATGAAGAACACCTTCTAGCAGAGGATCCAACTCTTTTGAGTTGTTAAAGCAAGCCAAATCCTGCACCAAGGAAAGTGGTTCACCAGGGACTAGGTTCAACAACAATTTTTCTCGCCTCATGGAGGCTTTGCATGCAATGGGGACCATTGCTTCCTAAGTGGGGAGGAATGATCTAGGTGGATATTGGTGGCCTCCAGTCAGTTTCATTAGTTTCCTTATTTCTAGCATCATTTTTTGTGTAGGAAATCCCTTCTGTGGACAGAAGTGATCCCTCTAGTCCTAATCAGAGGATCTAGCAACAAATGAGAGAAATATATGCAACTTTTCTAAAATTATGCTTGAAAAACATGAAGGAGGATAGATGTCCTACCCCTTTATGATGGTAGTACTTGCCTTTAATTTCATCCTTGCTTCTTTCACTTCCACGCTCATGATCACCTCTCTATCGGTGAAGACAAATGCCTGCAAGAAAGAACAAGTGGAGACAACAAACATATACAAATAATAACAATATCTAGTATAATCTATGTAGCAGATCAAGGAGCACCAAAATAAAAATGTGATAATAAACACATTTATGGAAAGGAAACACACAATGTATTATTAATATAATGATAAAGGGAGCAATATTACCACCAGAAGCCTTGATATTGGACGCCTCCTTCAGGTGAGACTCCAAGTCCTAGCCTCAACTCTTCAAACAAATTCCTCCTCCATAGATGGGCAACAATTGGGCATGATTTAGCTCATAGGATGGAAAACAACCATTAGTGGATGGTAGGGGTTTCATTTATAGGAAAGGAGATGGAGTTGAGGATCCATAAAAGGTGGGAGGAGTTTCACATCTTAAGAGAAATATCCATGGAAAGAAGATCCATGGCCATGAATGGGAGGTCTCACTCCTACCATCAACAACCTGAAACCACGTCGCCATTCTCGAGGCTTCTAGTAAGGGAAGATTCTCCTCAATTTTTGGGAAAATATCCTAAGGAGGACCAATGCATATTTTCTTGATAAAAGTTTTGCTTCTAGCGCTAGACACATGTTTTGAAAAAGGTGACAAGTGTGGGTCATTAGTGGTGCAAAGCACGCTGGGCTTGTAAAACATGGTTTTTGACAAGCTTTCCATAATCTTTTGAAACCAAGTCTTCTTTCACTTCTTTAGGAATGTTCTAGGCATGTTTGATGGAGAACATATTTTATCACATTGGTGGCATGATGACACAAATTGGAGTGTGACAAAATATTGTATAACACATATACTATTTTTAGTAGTTTTTCGGGTCCTAAAATTTTGGAGTAGTTTTGACCCCATAAACAACATTTTTTTAGGTCAGTTGCAGGCCCATAGCCATAGGTAGGGGCCTATGAAAAAAAATTAATACTCAGAGAGATATTTCTGATGATATATCATACACACCAAATGAAAATAATATTACCAAGGTATGACCCCGGGAAGTTGGTTGCTCAACTAACCCTAACGAGGCCCACAAACTCTTGGTGTTCCATCTCCTGGGGTTAGGGTTTTGGTTGTTTATGGTTTTCCCATGTTGTTCAATAATAAAAAGGCCCTTGAGCTTCATTGTAACATAGTTCATAGGTATGCAACCGCCATATCTCTTCTCATATATAAACAACCATCGCCCAAGATAGATTATTTTCATTCTGTCTGTAAGCATATTTCAGTTATTTGATATTAATGAAATGAACTTTTATTCTTGTTTCATCTATGCATCTATGTTTATTTCTGTATTTTATTGCGTTATTGCATAAGTCTAGATCAACAACCACTAATAATGGGTATCCTTTAGCCTTGTGAGTGAGGTATATTGTTTCCTATTAGTTCCATTTTGTGCATTTGTAATGTCGAGTGTGGATTTTTGTTACTTGATCAAAAAATACTTATTCAAACTATTGTAATACATCAACCATATTATTATGTATGATTTCCAAAGATAATAATTATAAGTAATGAAATCCTTAGCCAATACTATATGGATCTAACTATATGCATTCTTTTCTTTTCCCACATCTACTATGATGGAATGTACTTTGGTATTATGGGTGCACTAAGCTATCTTTTCCTAGTTATTTTCCTCTTGAGAGTTTTTTATATTTCCCCTCAAGTAAAATAAATGTGATCTACAATATTATCCCCCAATATTAGACCTCTTGAATTTTTGTTATTTCCACTTAAGTCAAATAAATATGATCTACAATAATATTCCCCAAGGTTTGACCTCTTGCATTTAATATGAAAGTAATGACTTCATATCTTATGAATTGAATGTTTTATTATGTATATTTTAATATGGTTATTTTATGTATATTTCATTATAATTTATGTCATATTATGTTAAAATTTACCAAAGAGATATATATTTACTGAGAGAAAAAATAAACAACTAACAACAAAGTATAAATCATAAACACAATGTTTTATCCTAGAAATCCCCAATCCAAGGAAAAGCTAGCTAATTTAATTCTATTAACGTCCTTGGCCAAAACCTGGCCAAGTCGAGTAAGTGAGCCTTCACGACTAACCTCCCTGGCCCATTACAATGAAGTATCTCCAAGCCTTTTAAGGCTTCATTACATGCAATCCAAGGCACAAAACCATGGGAAACCAAATCCATGTGCCCAAAACCACCATTATTTCCAATAAACTTTGACTCTTTCACTGGGTTTAGTTTTACCTAATCATCTCCCCTTAAATATTGACTTGTGGTTTCCCTTGACTGAATCCGGCCAAACCAGCCAAGTGATTCAACATCACTCACCTTTAGGCCCTACCCCCCTCAAATTTTATGTCCAAGGTATATGTTACTTTAACATGCCCCCTAGGTCTAACTCCAAATTTTACATATAATTTCCCAGGGGTATGCATGCCTTACCAGGCCTTACAACATTATTCCAATTTACATGTAATTTTTTTTAACTAAATCATTTCTTTTTTTCATTTTTGCTAGCTCAATTTCCATCCAATTTTTTGTATCTACATAGCCTCTCTATGCACATTTTGATTATCATGCTAATCCTTGCCTTGATGATTACTTATTAAACCAACATCTTAATTTGGCACTCCAATGTTGGTACAATCTTACCTACCATTTCAATAATATATTAGATGCATCATGCCCCCTTTATATACCATCAAGTAGGGTTGGATCCTAAATCTTGAGCCTTAGATTGGATGTGTTGCATGACAAACATAATGCTTAAGATGGGTTTTCTTATGAGAAACAAGATTACACTTGAAAATTAATTTCATAACACATTTACATTCTAAATTGGCTCCTCATAGAGTTTCTTAAATCAACCTCCTACTTACCAATTTCTAGCAATCATATATCTTCTCAGCATCTGAATATTTCTAGCAAAAGTTCCTTTTAAGCTCATAATAGCCCACATAAGTTCACCTACATATGCCCCATTTATAGGAAATATTTTTATTATGACCCACCCTACAATTACACATGGTATTTATTATCACTATGTGATTTTCCTAAGTTTTATCACCAATAAAATTTCATTTTTAATTAGGAGAGTCATTTAGCATAGGTTTCATTTTCTTGGCAAATTAATTCATGAAATTGATTAAATTTTATGAATGGGTCATTATCCTAAGTTTAAAGAGTCCCAATTGTCATGTCATCATGGTCAAATCTATAAAAATCCACCAAAAATCTCCATGCATTAGTTTAAAATTTGGTTGTGGCCACCTATCTGTCTTTTCCTGAGTCCACATCAAAATTAACATAAAACATGTTGTTTTTGCTACAGAATCACTTGACCAGTCCGTAGCGAATCTGCCAGAATTATAAGAGAAATTGCTAAGAAATAAT
Source organism: Pinus albicaulis (assembly GCA_034641835.2). Classification (NCBI taxonomy): domain Eukaryota; kingdom Viridiplantae; phylum Streptophyta; class Pinopsida; order Pinales; family Pinaceae; genus Pinus; species Pinus albicaulis. The sequence continues at coordinate 180,758,907 of CM076584.1, forward strand.
TTTTTATGCATCGATAAAGGAAATGGTGAGGTTTCAAGTCTTTATAGGTTAAAATTCAATCTGAGGCCACGTGATCAGTTAGAATATTCATGCAACATGCATACTCATAAGTGGTCACTCATCATTTCACTTAACCTCTCTCATTTTTCCTTATCCCTCTCATATTCGAAATTTACCTTTTAAATTCATCCTTGATAGTTGTCTATTTGTCATCTTCCCTTATACCTCTGTGTATAGTTGTTGTTATCACCCTTAATAATTCCAAATTTGTTTGCAAGTTGCTTGCTGTGCAATTATTTTCTTTGTAGGTGTCATAGTATCAAGGAGGCCAGTATAGGGTTAAGAGAGATGGCCATGTAGAAGAATACTAATAAATGGGGCTCAGTTGTCAGGTATGAGCCCATGGATCTAAATTTTTCAATGAGAACCCTAGATTTGTAGAAGCCTTTAGCAATGTTGGGTGCATGAGGTTCTGCCAGAAATTACAAGGTTTTCATGCCTAGGTTTCAAGACTTTGTAGTGAATTTCGTGGGCACTACATCAAAGGTGGGTATGCTAATTTTTATGGTGTCACCTGAAACAATTTCCCAAGCTACCGAGATTCCGAGTATGGGAGAAGAGTGGTTTAAAGCCACTAAGTTCAAATTACAGAACTGTGATGAATTCATGAAACTTGAACACATTGGAGTAGATATGACATCTGGAATCCCAAGGAGCTACCTTAAAGAAAAATACTCCAAACTACTGCTTGTAATTAAAAAATACTTCACAATGTGAAGGGAGGTTCCATATTATTTATCAGTATCATTTTAGGCTCTTGCTACATTTTAGTGGTAAGCAACCTATATACCTTCCATTTTTCTTATTTAGAAGCATAGGCAAGATGTTAGACAAAGTTAAAGCTAGGCCAGAAGGTAGTTAAACTTCAATTTTTCATCATGGGTTGATTAAGATACTGGTGTTGGAGGATTTTAAAAATCTGAATAGAGACTGGGCCACATTCCTATTACTTAGTGGTTATGAATTAGATACATTAACACCCAAGAAGACACCTAAATAAAAAGCTACTCTTTCAAGTAGAAATTATAAACCTATAGATGATGTAGAGGGTGTAAATGAAGAGGAAATAGAGCCCATAGTAGAGCCTATGGATGTTGAAATAGAGCATGCACAGGAAACAGAAGTTCCACGGTCCACACCTACAAATAACAAGTCCAAGCCCATCAAGAAGAGTCATGGAAGGATATCAAGGAGCCAAACACTTGGGAAAGGAAACCTTGAAGACATTATTCAAGCCATAGACATAGAAGAAACTCAGGCGGTCAAATATGTAGAAATCAAAGGAAGCAAGAAGAAAAATAAGGGCCTTACTACCAAAAAACTTGATTTCTTTGGAGAAGATGCAGGGTTTATGTTCCAACTAAGAAAACCACTCACCAGGATGTAGCTTGCTAAAGGTGCCATGGCTAGTAAAAAGACTGAAATTATAGAAAAATGAAAGCAACCTATGGTAGAGGACATCATTGATTTGCTCCAGCAAAAGAAGAAATCATTGTACGGACAAAAGGCAAAGAGAAAGTTGTTGAAAAAATTGAAGTGCAACTTTTAAAGGAGAATTTAAGAGAAGCCAGGGAGGAGGTTATTGAAACAAAGTAGGAATTGGAGGAAGCCAATCTAGACAGAAAAATGATGGAGGATTTCAAAGAAAAGGTAAATGAGCAAATCAATCACTATGATCCGTCTTTGACCAATGCCAAGAAATTTTTGAAAAGAACCCTTCCTCTATGTAGGGTAATGAAACATACAGGGAAGAGGAATATTTGGTTGCATGTAGAGAGAAAGAAACTTAAAACTCAAGTGAAATAGATAGAAGAGAATATGGATATTATACAATCAGAGCTCAAGAGAAAAGGTTTAAAAATAACAATCATAGATGAACCTGTGGAGAGTGAAGCCCATGCTACCAAAGGTGAAGCTTCTAAAGATTGAAAGGTGGATAAATTACCTTTTTGATATTTTTTATATCATCTTGAATCATCACTTGTAGAACCACAGGAAAATTTTGAACAAGGAAAGCACAATTTTCAAGTCTGCTGCCAATTAGGAAACTTCGTAGTGTGTCTGAGGCTTGAAGCCTAGAAATCGCTACAAACTCGTTGTAGGATATTTTTTGTTATAAATCACAGTTATTGTCATGATGGAGGTAGGTAAAAGTTTTATTTAGTTATTTGGACTCAAAAAACGACCTTAGATTAGAAAAGGAAGAAAATAGGTGGCAGAGATGGTCAAAGTCAAAGTGCTAAAAACTTTCGCTACAGACTTGCCTAAAGTCCCATGTTTCTGCGGCGAAGAAGTTTTTGGAGATTTTTCAAATTTTGATGGTTTATTTGGGATAAGCCAACCACGTGGAAAGGTTAGGGATCATCATAAGAATGTTTTCATCGAGATATGGTATTCGAAAAATATTTTTAGTTTTCTAGTTGATCATGAAGGCACTCATCAACCATCATGACACTACCTCCTAAAAATTAGGAAGACAGGTCTCTTGTCTTGGTGGAAGAAATTATGTTTTGGTCATGGTCAGTGCCACCTAGGCACATAACTTTTCTCGATGTAAATATGTAGTCTTAAATTTTGTTGATGTAATAAATAGGTTATAGAGTCCTATTAGGTTTCTAATTCCTAAAATTAGTAGTTGTGAGTTTTATCTCCATGTTATTTGCTTATGGTTAGATTAGGTGTCATCAGAGAGATTGGAATGTCCAACCTTGTTGGCAGACCCAATGTAAAGATGCCTAAGCCTATTAATAGGAATATTATCAAAGAATGGAGGGTTGATTGATGCTTATTGCAGACCTGCTATTGTAAAAAAACTTTTCATCAGTAATATACATTGGAAACTTGATTTTCTTCAGCTGAGATTCATTTGATGTTCTCATGAGTCTTTGTCTTATGTATTCTACAATTTTATCTTTAGTATTCTTATGTTAAAATAAAAGAGATGTCAACGCCTTAGAAATAAGCCACTTCGAGGGGGCAACCTCCAATACATTACATAAATGAACAATTCTTGGATGATACAATTTACAAAACCTCCTTTCTATATATAGGAGTCCATGGGGCCATAATGTAATCCTAGTGGGCCACAATGTAATCCTATTCGACCTAACAATAATAATTTAAGGGCACAATAATAACAAAATGGGGGTTACAAGGGTACAATAATAACAATAAGGGGGTTACACTAACAACAACAAGGGACTATACTAGTAATATAGGGACCTAACATGCCCCTCTCCTTCAAAAAAGTGTTGTCCTCAATGCTTGAGTAGCTCTGGGTGCTTCTGTATAAAATTCTCATCCTCCCATGTAGAATCTTCAGTGGGTAAGTTCTTCCACTTGATGAGATACTCTGAAATTGATCGATTCCATAGCTTTCGAGTTCTTGTTTCCATGACCGCTTCAGGTTCCAATATGATTTTTCCTTCCTCATCAAGTTCTGGCAATATTGTTTGAACTGGAAGATTTTCACCTATAACCTTCTTTAAGCATGAAACATGGAAAATTGGATGCACTAGTGAAGAAGCAGGAAGCTCCAATTTGTATGCCATAGTACCAATATTTTGCAACACCTTGTAAGGACCATAGTACTTTGGCGATAATTTATTATCCTTCTTAGCTTTCTTGAGGGACATTTGTTTGTATGGTTGTAGCCATAAAAATACCCGATCTCCTACATCAAAACTTCTCTCGTTGCGATGTTGATATGCCTGTTGTTTCATTTGGTTTTGTGCCAAATTCAGGTTATCCTTTAAGAGTTGGAGAACTTCTTGCTGATGCTCGATGTGATCTTCCACTGCTTGAACCTTCGAATTTTCCCTTAAAGATGATGTGATGGATGGTGGATGATATTCATAAAGTGCCATAAATGGGGTCATTTTTGCTGCAGTATGGAAGGAAGTGTTATACCACCATTCAGCAAGAGGTAACCACTTGACCCATTGTGTTTGTTTATCAGATACAAAAAAATGAATATATCCTTCCAAACATTTATTTACGATCTCAGTTTGACCATCAGATTGAGGATGATAAGATGAGCTATGAGCTAATTGAGTACCCAAACAAGAAAATAACTCTGTCCAAAAATTTCCAATAAAAATGGGATCTTTGTTGCTCACAATAACCCTTGGGTTTCCATGTAGCTTTTGAATTGTGTCCATAAATGTAGTAGCAACTATACTTGCTTTAAATGGATGAGATAATGCACAAAAGTGTGCATACTTGGTAAGTCTATCAACTACCACCATGATGACACTCTTTCCTTCGGACTTAGGTAAGCTTGTGATAAAATCCATTGAAATCTCCTCCCAATGTTGACTTGGAATGGATAAAGGTTGTAGGGCCGGGGGGTCTTAATTGTCTCAACTTTATTCTGCGGCAAACCAAACATTCTACCACAAACGTTTGAATATCAGATTTAAGGCCATCCCAAAAAAAATCTTTCTTCACCTGTGGTAATTTTTAAAATCTGAGTGTCCTCCTAAGGTTTTGTAATGTCCCAAATCGGGAAATGCTCATGAATCTAGCAAATGGAAATCCTTTTCAAGAAAACATTAAAAATCAACATTGGATCTATTCTAAAGATTGATTGCGGGGGAATTCTTGGATATATCACCTCTAAAGAGAGTGAGATTGAGTTCAGGAGGTTAGCTAAGCCAATAGCGGACTCTATCTATGAAACATGTGGAAGGCTAATATCTCCCTTTTTGGATTATTGACAAGCAGCTCAAGGAAAACACTATATAAGCAAAACTATGCAACAGAAACACAGATTAATGCTTGGTTCCTCTGATATGGGCTGTATGTGACTTATGTACTACAAAATTTCAGCTGAAACAAATGAACTTAGAGACCTTAAACAGATCTCCCACAAACTAGACTAGCTGAAAACTGTCGAAAGAGGAAGGTTGCATCAAAATGGAAATCCTACTTCTGAATTTGCATAACTTCTTCAAAAACTCAAGAGGAATCATAAAATGATAAGATCAAAGGTTATATCAAATGCATAGCTCATCATTTGACAAAAGCTACAGCAAGCATTCCTTCCGAAAGACACCCAAGTGGGGAAAAGCACCAAGAGTGACCCAGAAACGTTGTTTTTTCTTAGTATTGAGCTGCAACAGTGAAAAATAACGGTTTTTTCCTTTACATTAGTCAATATCAGAGTTGCATGTAAGAGGATTTCAGAAAAAAATACCAACATCAAAGTTAAACAGGCCTCCCATGCTCAAATAGCTGAAAATGGACAAAAACCCCAAAACATGCAAATGTCGGAGCTGTTGCAAAAGACACTGCGCAGTCTATTGAAGTAAATACTCAGCAAATGGAGAAAGAAATCTGATATTCATATTATATTACTCAATGAGGCAAAGAAACAGAGATCTAATCTCCTTACAATGAAATTATGATCACCTGGTAAGGGTTTTCCCACATGCAATGAAAATACAAGGAAGCAGCTGCAGATATAAACTGAAAAACGTAGTATGACTATAGCTCTGCATAAAATGGCTGAATATACATGAGAAATGGCTGCAATTCTATTAATCAGCCCCCGGAAGAAGAAATGAGCTTCCCTTTGGGAAACTAGCTCCAAACCATGGGGTTTTAACCCCTTCCACTGCACCTCTATACAAATAACGCAGTATCCTCAAGGGATTGCGCAGATATGGAACAAAAGTGCTTGGCCTAACACCTGAAAGTGGAAATTGCAGATCAGAAGCCTCCCTTAGATCTCTTGCTACAAGATCTCCAAGGAAAAGCAGGGCATTCCCGCATAAGAAAACCCTTGCACTAAGAAGTGCAGCAACTTAGCTAAATAGCTAAGTATGTAGGAAGTCTAAGCCGACCTCGTGAAATTATAATCTCCAATCTAAACCCAAATGTTTTCCCTTCCTTCATTATATAGAAAATGTGTTTCTCCTCCAAGGGCCCCACTCCACTAGGGTTTGCTTCCTTGCCAAGCTTCCCTCCTTTAGAATTACGTTGTCTCATTAAGTGAGAATCTTCTAGATGCTGCATGGTTGGATTTAGTCAATGTGACTAAATGCATCTTCTAAGAATCTTCCTTGATTGAGCCTGTTTGCCTTGCCCCTTTTCACATTTAAGGAGTCATCAAATTGTTTTGTTGAATTTGCCTCCATTCATATTGAGCTGCTTTATTCATGGATCCATTCTTTTAAAGACAAGTTGAGTTGACTTGGTCAACTTAAACTTGTTCACACATGTGGATGCTTGAGCTGGTTATTTCATGGCCTTCATTGTGAGGGGTTTTTATTCATGCTTGAGTAGCTTTATTGAGCCTCCTTGCTCAATTATTCATGCACTTCAGTTTATTGGCAAAATTAATGTCCCACTTAGCTATGAGCTAAGTTGGGGACATTACAGTCTCCCCCTCCCAAATGTTGCTTGTCCTCAAGCAACTGCAAGGGTGCTGCAAAAATTTCCCTCCTTCTTGTGGCCTTCGTATCCATAGTCTCCTTCCTTGCTTCAAATTTTCTGCAAAAGTGTTGGCTTGTGGTGAATAAGCCCAATGGTTCTTGTCATGGAAGAATGGAAGGATGATATGGGAACTTCCTTGTTGATCCAAGGTCTTATCAAGATAGGAGTGGTGACAAACATGGAGCACTTCATCAATGAAAGACTCTCCTCCCCATGCTATCATCCAAGCAAAATTTGTTGCCTCCCAAGATGGCAACTCATAATAAATCTCCTCCACCTTCAGCTCTTGCAAATCAGGTGGGTTGAATGGTTGAACATGATAGGAAAAATAGCCTATCCCACGCTGTCTCCCTCTTCACTCGTGGCAAGAGTAGAGCACATATTGATTTTGGGCTGAAATAAGGGTGCCCTTTGATGGCAAAACTAAGGTTGGATCTCCAAAGATCCTTCCTCCAAAGTCATGGATCCTGCTGGCCCATATCATTCCATTCAAAGTGAATGGCACATCACCACCATATGTCACCCAAATCTGAAAGTTGCTGAAATTTATGTGCAAGTGAAGATACATATGGCCTCCATGGTGGGTATAACGCAGTTTTCCCAACTGTTGATTTAAAACATCTAGTGGCAAGTTGCCTCCCAAAGAATTTCCAACCATGCATGTCAACTCATCTACTAGAAAGTAGTGAGCAGAAATATATATCAGCTGCATACAATCAAAACAACAAGGCACTTGCTCCAAGTCATGTAGAGATGGGTGATCATCATTACAACATGTGGCCCTAAAGTGACCATAACACCCATGAATAATCTTGCTCTCTTGCAGAGCAATGCATTGCTTACAATTGGTGAGAAGATACAAATTCTTAATAGAATGATCAATAAGCACATAGATGTATTTCTTACCATGCCTCATGTGTGAGCTAAAGATGTGATCCATGGGTGAGTCCTCCCATAACAATCTCCTCACACATTTATGCAAAATGAAAGGATGCACACTTCTTTGGAAATACTCCAACATTAGAAACTTGCTCTTAGAGGACAACGCTGTAGGCTTAAGTAGCAATGCTCTTGTCACTCCATGACTCTTCCTCTTGTCATGCCACATGCCAAAACCATTGACCCTTGTGCTGCTATGTGAGAGGACCTCCCTCCCTTCCATCATTGCTGAAAGGTAGCCTTCTTGCACTTTGGATGTGCCATGCATTCCTCTTGGAATGTTGTGTTGAGCATGGAGAGTTTTCAGCCCATACTCTCCCAAAAGTAGCCATAGCAACAAGGGCTCTTGTTGCTTCCTTACATTATCAATGTGTGGATCATGGAGAAATGATGTAATGATGGACATGTGGGGTGCTCCATCAACATAGTGCAAGCTAGCTCTCCCATTCCACACCATGTGGGAGTTGTTTCTCCTCCCAACCCAAGATTCATACTTGAAATACATCTCAACCCAAAATACATGTGAATGCATGAGAAATACTTCAAACATGGGAAAATATTTGGACATAAGATTCAGCATATAATGTCCAAACCCTCCTTGTGACAACCATAGCAACCATGCCTTCCCATTATGCAATCTTCTCTTGGAGTATGAGGCATGAGTCATAAGAATCAGAAATTTTGGGGAGTACCCACACTCACCCAATAGAAACCAGCACAGGTTTCCTTCTCCTTGCTTCATATCAGGATATGGTAAGTGGTTTGCATGCCACTTACTTGTTTCTCTTATCACTTCACCATGGCTGAAGATGAAATTTATATTTGGGGCTTTAGGGAAATACCCATCATAGTGCATCACCTCCCCCAACTCATCAAGGAGGTGGCCATACTTGAAAGCAATCCTGGCCCATAGTTGGCCATGAAGCTTATAAGGTAGAACACTCCTCTTGGGAGTTATGGCCTGCACATATCAGGTAAGAGAGCACATGAAATCATAAAATAAAATGTTACTTTCATAAATATGCTTCTTACCCACAACCTCCAGCGTTGTGATGGTGTCTCCTCTAACCTCTGGTGTCTTCATTGTATCATGTTGAGGGAACACTTTGTTTTTCTTCTCGTCAGGGGATTTCCCTAATGGTCCTTCTTCACATAAGGGGGAATCAAGGCATAAATCATAATGGAGATATGGATGAATTAATTTTCATATATCTTCTTGACTTTCTTGTGCATCACTCTTTAGAAATAAAGAGGGGTAGATATTTCTCACCCTATGAAACTCTGTAATATTCCAGATCTCACCATTTGATAATGATGGCACATACTGCACATGGATTGTGCCACAATATCTATATGTGAGATTATTTGAAACTCCTTTAAAAGGTGCAAGAGCTTCTCTCCTTGGTGCAACTACCCTCACCACTTCTTCTTCTTGAGATGCTAGAGGTGCCTCTGTTATGACTGCATTGTCGCCCCCAACTCTTTCTCTGAATGCAGGAAATGTCCCATCCTCAATAGGAAACCCTAGATCTCGGTCTTCCCTTGAAGGAGGAATTCCCATGTCTTCTTTTTCTTGTTCTTGAAACCTCATAAAGGTTTCACTACAGTCCTCTTCTCCTTGAAACCCTCTTGGAGTTTCACTGCATCTTTCTGCTTTCAACTGTTCAACCCCCTTTTAGAGGCTCTTCTTGGATCTGAATATTCATGAGAGTAATCTCATCCTCCCAATAATTTCTACTTTCTACTTGCTTCTTCTCCTTAGAACTCCTCTGATAGCTTGATCTCATAGGCTGGGCCAGAGATCATCCTTTGATACCACCGTAATGTCCCAAATAAGGAAATGCTCATGAATCCGGCAATTGAAAATTCTTTTTCAAGAAAACATTAAAAATCAACAACTGGATATATTATAGAGATTGATTGCAGGGTAATTTACTAGATATATCACCTCTGAAGAGAGGGTGAGATCCAGAGGCTATCTTTCCCACTAGCAGACTCTGTTTATAGAACTATGTCGAAGGCTAATATCTCCCTTTTAGGACTATCGACAAGCAGCTCAAGGAAAACGTTGTATAAGAAAAAATATTCAACATAAATGTAGATTAATGTTTGGATCCTCTTATATGGGCTGGATATGACTTATGTACAAAATTTTAGCTGAAAAAAATGAACTTAAAGACCTTAAACAAATCTCCCACAAAATAGACTAGCTGAAAACTGCTGAAAGAGGAAGGTTGCAGCAAAAGGGAAATCCTACTTCAGAATTTGCATAAATTCTTTAAAAAATCAAGAGGAATCATAAAATTATCATATCAGAGGTTATATCTGATGCATAGCTCTTTATTTGAAAAAAACTACAACAAACATCACTCCAGAAAGACAACCAAGTAAGGAAAAACAACATTAGTGATCCAGAAACGTTGTTTTACTGAGTAATGAGTTACATCAGTATAAAATAACGGTTTTTCCATTTAAATTAGAAAATATATGAGTTGAATTCAAGAGGATTTTAGAAACAAATATCAACAGCAAAGTTAATCAAGCCTTCCATGCTCAAATAGCTGAAAATGGACAAAAACCCCAAAACATACAAATGTTGGAGCTGCTGCAAAAGACACTGTGCAGTATATTGAAGTAAATACTCAGAAATATAAGAGATAATTACTGATAAATTAAGAATAAATACAGATATCCAATTGCTTTTACATAATTTTATGATCACCCGACAAGGGTTTACCCACAAAAAACAATATGTAAAAGAGCAGTTGCAGATCTAATATTGAAATAAAGTTGTAGGGCTATAGCTCTACATAAAATTACTTAATTCACATAATAATTGTTGTATAATCTCTTTTGATCATCTTTCATAAGAAGATTGAGCTTCCCTTTTGGGAAACTAGCTCCAAACCATGGGGTTTTAACCCCTTCCACTGCACCTCTATACAAATAACACAGTATCCTCAAGGGAATGAAAATATATGGAGAAAAAGTGATTTTCCTAACACCTAAAAGTGGAAATTATAGATCATAAGCTTCCCTTAGATTTCTTGCTACAAGATCTCCAAGAAAAAGCAGGGCATTCCTACTTGAGAAAACCCTTGGACTAAGAAGTGAAAAAACTTAGCTAAATAACTAAGTATGAAGAAATATAAGTAGAACTCATGAAAGTATAATATCCAATATAAACCAAAATGGCTTCCCTCCCTTCATTATATATACAATGAGCTTCTCCTCCAAGGGCCCCACTCCACTAGGGTTTGCTTCCTTGCCAAGCTTTCCCTCTCTAGAGTTACGTTGTCCCATTAAGTGGAGGAAAACTAGATGTTGTGTGGTTTGATTTAGTAAATGTGACTAAATGCATCTTCTAATAATCTTAATTTATTGATTCTCTTTTCCTTGCCCCTTTTCACATTTAAGGAGTCTTCAAATTGTTTTGCTGAATTTTCCTCCATTCACATTGAGCTACTTTATTTAGGGATCCATTATTTTAAAGACAAGTTGAGTTGACTTGGTCAACTTAACCTTGTCCACACATGTGGATGCTTGAACTGGTTATTACATGGCCCCTTTTTAAATTTTGAGGGGTTTTTATTCATGCTTGAGTAGTTTTATGAGCCTCCTTGATCAATTATTCATGCACTTGGATTTATTGGCAAAAATTAATATTCCACTTAGCTATGAGATAATTTGGGAACATTACAGTTTAACCCACCTAGAGTGATTTATTTTGATCCTCCTCTTGGATGCAAGTCTTAGATACTCTAATATAAGGGATCCAGGGGCTGGTCTTGGTTTCTAGAGCACACATCCCTGAAAAATGCGTTTTTCAGGCATGTTTTGCTTAGCAGTCCAATTTGGGAACATTACAGTTGTATCAAAGCATGATCTTTGGCTTAGCCTGTGAGATAAAAATATCATAATAATCAAGAGAAGAAGTAGATATCAAGATTCCCAAAATGATGGGAGAATATATCTCCTTACTTCTCTTTCAAACTATGAAAGGCATTGAAGAAGATCTTGAACAGATGGAGGAAGAAAGATGCAAGGAAACTCCTAGATGGTTTGAAAGAGAAGAAAGATGCAATGAGCTCCAGAAATCAGAGATTATAAAGTTGGAGAAGATGATATTTGCCTCATCATGTTTTATATCAATGAAGGACCTCCCCAAGGACGATGAGAAGATAGAAGAGGAAGGCCCCTGCACTTCCTATTCTCATCAAGGAGACAAAGAAAGAAGTAGGAGAAAGACTCCAAATTTTGGAGGAAAGAAGGAAGAGAGGCTCCAGAAGCTTCTTCCTAGATCTAAAAAGAACATCAGTGAATATCTCAAAAAAATCATGAGGGATATGTATAGAGAATATCCAAATGAGTTTGAAGATGCATCAAACTCCAGATTTTCACACAGTGAGTGTGAGAATGTAGCCACACATTGTGATGTATAGTGCAGTCAGAAGTTTAGATCTACCATGAGGAAGATGGGAGAGAAAGAAGAAATTACTAGGAGGATAAATCTTAGTGATTTCCTGGAAGAGAATGAGTCTCAAGCCCTGAACCTAAAAACTTAGTTCTATTTTTTAGAGTATTGAAAGACCAAGGTTAGGAAAAGAAAGTAGAGTGATAGATTTACTCTATCTATCTTTGAAGTATCACCTACAATATCAACCAAAGAATGGGTGGAAGAGCTAGACACCTTCCTGCAGCTGTACCAAGTTCCTGAAGAAGAAGCCATCAGATTTGCAGCACTACACTTGAAAGGTAAGGCCTATGCTTGGTGGAAATTTGAGTTCCTTCCTTTCAAAAATGTGAATACTTCATCTTACATAATTTTCACTAAGGCATTAGTGAAATTTTTTGATAAAAGAGTTCATGGAACACCTATGGTGGAGTGAAATGAGAAGACTAAAATAAAAGCCCTACATAAAAATTCAGATCCATTTCAGAGGCCTATGGAGAAGGCCAAAAACTTTCATCATGCCTTGTTAGAGGCAAGATATCCCTCTCACACCTTTGAACAAAAGAACAGAGAGATCTATTCTTCAAAGGTGGATCCTATCATTGGGAGGTTGCCTAATTTTGTTGCAGAGATAAAGGGAAACAGCAATGTCAAATATAAAATTGATCTAGCACCTCAAGTAGAGGTAGGAGGAGATTTTTCTTCAATAAGAGGGATTCTTGTGGCATGGCAAGAAAATCCCCAAGATCTCATGTATGGAGATCAAGGCACATTTCATGATCTACATGTGCCATCAATGAAAAGGTGTAGAACCATGGAGACACAAGAAGGAGATAGGAAAGAGAACCAACATCATTCCTATCCATTACAAAAGGTTGATGCATCCCTTAACCATATATGTCCAGGATGCTGCTCCAACGAGGAGCATTCTTCCTTTGAGGATGCATGGTCTACTTGATGCCATGAGAATTTTTGGTGACCACTCCCTAGGAGGACTTGGGGAGGAATTTTGTTTTGGAGGACAGACTCACATTGCCTCATCCATCATTCACTTTCTCCAAACCTGTGAGGACATTGGGGCAGCGAGCAAGTGGTTGAGAGACCACACATTCTTTCAGTATTTGTTGCAGCAGAGATTCAAGCTACATTGGTTACACATGAGGGACCATTTTCCTTCACAGTTGCTACATAGGGCAGCCAACATGATTCTCATTTTGGCTCCTTATGCTATTATTGTTCCTATTATCAAGAGGATCATGTGTGGGAGAGACACCTTGGCTGGGTGTGTCCCTTGGGGGAGAGAATCCCCATATTTTTTGTAGTGCATGATATAAAGTGAGAATGAGAGATGATATGGATGCCACAATCACACATTTTTTTCTTCAGGAGGCAATCCATATGAGCTGGGATATGCGTCTCACTGATATTAGAAAGGAGACTTTCCATGAATTACCAAGCTGGGAGGTGATTCATTTCATGTGGATGATAGCATGGAGACCCCAAGAAGGAGGGGATATTTTGCAGCACTCACCTTGTCAATTGCTTGAGGGCAAGCAACACTTTTGGAGGGGAGGACTTTAATATTCCTAATTAGCTCAAGCTAATAGGAATATTTAAGTTTTGTTTTATTTTCCATTTATGAATAAATGACTAATGGAGGACATGTAAAACTCCTTAGATCAGGGAATCAATCAATTCTCAATGTAAACACATCTATATATGATCCATTTACATAAAATCCACTTGCAGGTGTGAAATGGGTTTAAGCTATGAGACTGGGTCAACCTTGACCAAATCTATAGTGCTGTCTAGATTCAATGTATCTCATAAAGGGGCAGCACAGTTCTAGAAGGAGGACCTCATGTGAAAGAGGTTAAGTGATTCAAGGTGGCTTATGTTTTTTCACATCCTCATCTTATAAAAGAAAGGAGAAGGCTCAAGAGAATGTTGTTTAATGTATTATGATTTTGGAGAATTTGTCTACTTAGACAAATTCTAGTTCTCTGGGATTTTTAGCAAGAGACTAGAGAGGATCTATCTCCTGTGGGGGTCCTCCATCCTTCCATTGAGTAGCTCTTGGAGGGTTTTGTGCTTCTTCTACACTATATGGCATATGACGAAGCTCCATATCTCTTTGGCAGTGTAAAACCAGTGAGGATTTCGTTTTCTAAGTGAGTTGCAGCAAGTGGAACTCTAGATCTACAAAGATCTAGCTTATATTGGAACCTCTTCTCAGTGAGTGTGTCTTTTAACGTCATGGAAGAGTGCATCCATAGCTTGTGCTTCAGTATCAAATCTTGGCATCAGGCCAAAGTGTATATTATCATAGAAAACACAGTTTATCTCCTTAATATGCGTAAATCTTGAAGAGCAGAGTTGCAGAGGTTTTGGAGTTGTCATGAAGGAGAGATCTCTAGTGGAAAGGATCCTTCCTTTCACTATGGTGATCGATGGATTGGAAAACCAATCCATGTACCCTTCACTTCTGATTTATTTTCTAATCTATTTACTGCAAAATTTCTAAATACTGCTATAGAACTGTGACTTATATCTTAGATCTACTTAATGGTGTTGATCATTTGCTGAGATCCCCAAGGGGAGTGTATTCTAAAGTGCCTTTTGTATATAGATCTGAAATAGATCTAAATTTTTTTATGAATATATGTTATATATCTTAAATTTAATAAAAATAATCTTCAACCTCCTAAAATTTATTCCAATAAGCTTTCTTTGCTCAATAATTTGTTGCAGTACCTATTTGAGGCTTGTTTTCCATGTAAATGTTTGTATTTCTCTTGTACATTGCATAAGAAATAGCATAGATGATATTTAATATTTATCACACCCTATTAAAACTTTCACCTTTAGAAATAACGCTATCCATGCTTCAATAAAATTCTGCATACTCTAAGTCATGGGGAATTAGGGTTTTTAAGCCTAGTTGGGGGAAGGGGAACTATTTAACCTAGCTATAATTCTTTTTCTAAGCTTAAATTCGGATCATAGGTCCCTCATTATCTAATATAAAATAACCTCCCTCCATTTACCTTAATTTTACGCATATTTCTGAATACACTCATTTTGGGGCCAAACTCACAGCTTTTCCCCATCCTTTGTCAATAGAATTAATCTCTCTTCTTGCTTCTGTACATAAAATTTATTATGAGGTTTTTCTAAGCAAATTTCAGAGTTATTATATTTTTTATACTTCGTTATTGTGTTTTATACTGCTGTAGCCCTTCATTGGGTAATTTTCTGAAGTCAACTAGGTATGGGAGATTTTTTTAACCGACATAGAGTGATTTATTTTGAGCCTCCTCTTGGATTTTGGTCTTATATACTTATATAAAATGGATCCAAGGTATGGTCTTGGTTTCTGAAGCACACATCCCTAAAAAATGCGTTTTTTAGGCCTGTTTTGCTCAGCAGTCCAATTTGGGAACATTATAGTAAGAAACTCCATACACTGCATATCAAACTGATTGGGTTGCTATAAACAATATTTATTGGATCCTTTTTCTTTTTCTGAAGAATTTAACATTCTGTCGATTCCAAGGTATCAAAATGTAGATGAAAGTTTTCTAGCTAATCTGGCTTCTCGTCTTCTTCCATCTAAAAATTTCAGACTTGATGCTTTTCTAGTTGAACTCATTTTCAGGCCTTCGGTCCCATATAATATTAAAAATTGTAGGATATTCAATGATGATGAACATATTATCGATTTCCTAAGGCCTGAAGATACTTTCAAAGTTGCGGCAATTGATGAAGAACAACATGAACATGATCTGAAGAAAGAGCTTAACCAAGAAGTGCCTGTCTGTGAGAATGTAGTCCCACGATTAGTGGAAAAATTAGAAAATCTCTACGATCTTCAAGATAAATTTAGAATGGCGATGAACTGCAAGACTCAGAGTTCATCTATGCATTATGAAGTTATCAGTCTTGGTACGGAGGCGAATCCTCAAAACATCAACTTGGGGGTTCAATGTTCACTAGGTGAGAAAGCTGCCTCTATTACGTTATTCTGAAAATTAAAGGATGTATTTTCATGGACATACGATGAATTGAAGACATTTGACTCAAAGATAATACCTAGCTCGTGCAGCAGAATTTACGAAAGCTGCATCCTATTCTTGAACCTATGGTCAAGGCAGAGTTAAACAAAATTTTGGCTGCAAAGACCATTTTTCCTATGAGACACACGCAGTGGGTGGAAAAATTAGTACCTGCTTGAAAAAATAATGGTGACATATGACTGTGTCTATTTTCGCAATCTAAATTGAGCATCGTAGAAGGATGGTTATCTAGTCCTACCGATGTGTTAGCCACCTATAAAATTTGTTATATCAAAAGGTGGCTAAATCATTTTTGGAGCCTTCAAGAAACAATTTTTATTGCTAAAAATGTTATCTCTTGAAGACTCATGAAGACATCATGACCTCTGTTTAATCTTCACTACTTTTTCCATTTTAAACTCTGAAATTATGTTGATTTTATAGAGAAAAGACTGTTGCAAAGCACCATTTTCCCCCTCCATTCACTCAAAAACTAACCTTCATTTGTTCCTTCTTTCCACCATAAAATTCTTCTATTTTCCATTTTTTCCCATTTCCCCTTCATAAAGTCCTCTTTACAAAGTTTAAAACTCATTTTTAAAATTTTCCGAAACCCCCAAATCCATCAAAAACTTTGAAAATTTTCAAAAAAAATAAGTGTTTTGACTATGGACTTAAGCCCCTTTGGGCTAAGTCCTAACCACTTCCCCACCATATTCCTTGGTGTTGGAACCAAGCGCTAAACCTTTTTGGCACTTATCACATCGGAGAAATTTGGAGCGTCCAAGTCTATTTGTGTCATTGAAACCTCTGATGCGATTGGCCCCTTTATACATAACCCCCGATCTTATTGCTGCTTTATATAACCACGAGGTTCGCAATTGGGTGCTTAAACATTGTAATAAATCATCCCCGATGCTTATTTCCCTTTGTAAATTCATAAACCCACTTTTCCTAAGTTTTGGTCTAAAACCCACTAGAGAAATTTTTTTTAATTCAAATAGGTAGATTGAAAAGCTAGACCTTTCCTTTCGATGCGATTGGCCCTTGTATACATAAAGCCCCGATCCCTTTGCATTTTCTTCATATAAACCAATGGCCCCACAAACGACTGCCAAGCCATTTCATATATAACCCGCCTGATGTGATTAAACCTTTTTATTTTTATTAATTTTGGGTTTCATATAATATAAAGGGTCCCGCTTGTTCAATGGTTGGAGTGCTTCTCCACCGTTGATCATTAGACCAATCCGATGGCCAACGTTGTATCACATCGGAAATGTTTCATTGGATGCATTAATATTTCCCCACCATCTGATCTGTAGATCGACGACCACGATCAATCGCTATGGCACCTCCATGTTCTCTGCCCCGCTGATTGCAAAAGCTCTGATTACATCTAGGCCGTCCATGTGTCCAGATCAGACAATCCAGAATGCATCTCCCCACTTTGGTTAAAAACATGCAGCCCCGCTCTATAATGTTTTTCCAACAAATCGCAGTCGTTGATATCTGCAGATCAATGGCCCATATTAATCCTTTTCTCCGCTTTATAAATTTGTTTTATTGCCCAGTTTCAATCCTGACCGTTGATCTCTTCCATCCAATAGCCCAAATTAACCCCGATAGGTTTGACCCCTATGGGTCCTTCTTTCTTCAATATTTGATCTCAGTCGTCCATCTTAGATCTAACGGCTCAGATTGAAACCGCCCTTCCTAACTTCTACCCGCACATCTATCCAATATCGCGCTCGCTCCCCACCATTAGATCTGAGGCCCCAGATCTAACAGTCGATGTTCCATATCGTGTAACTTCAAGCACGAATGTTAATCCAAAAAAAGTATGCAATATATTCTATTTTTGAAAGACATGTGGCAGCCTCTAATGCATATCGCATTCAGAAAGGCAAAACTTCCTCCTCACCCTTTCACCGCTCGAAACCCGTGGTTTTCTCCTCCGAAACCACTTTTCCCCATTTTTATTATAATTCATCACACGTTCTTTCCATCATTGATCTTTGTAGATCAACTACTCAGATCTAATTTCTCATTACACCATCGCCCTCCGCCTCTTTCAAAGGGTTTTTAACGTGAAAATCTCCACCGTTGATCTTGTGGCCTGATCTCATCCGACGGCCTGTGATCATCCTAAAACCTAGATTTCCATTTTTAACCATATTTCCTCCGAAAAAGGTTTTTAACCTTATTTCTTTACATTTCTGCCATTTCTCTATAAAGTGACCCTTTCACTTTATTTCCTCCTGACATATTTCGACCGTTGATCTCTACAAGATCAATGGCCTGGACTTAATCCTCTGCACCATTTCATCAACTGCTCTTCTTTTCACCTCTGCAGAAAATCTCCACTGTTGGATGCTGCCATCCAACGACCATGCTCCTATTCATAGCCTCCTAAACAGTTTTACCCAATAACGCAGGATTTTATAACATCTGTGTAAACTTGCAGGTTTCAAAGGTTTTTCCCATTATAATAAAGGAAAATGAAAGCCGAGCATGACGATCCTCCAGAATTTCGTTTATCAAAGGAAGATTACTACGAAGGGTTAAAAATCACATTTGGTCAGCGCATCATGAGCACTGATGCCATACAAGCCCTCTGTTATACCTGCACATCAACAAGACATACACAATTAAATCAAAACAAATGAGTATCAGTGTTCAAGACTTAAACACAACAGAACAGAGGATTGAAGATTGTTCTCAGAGTTTTGGAGGATTACGGCTGAGATCAAAAATAAAAAGCCTAATCCTCTAAATTAAAACACAATTAAAGACAGATCAAAAGGATTTATCAATCAGAAAGAGCCTCTACTGCCACATCAGAGGCTAATTGATTCCTCTCACCTACCCAATGACACCTATAGCCTCAAAGCATTCAACAGAGGCTGAGTTATGATCACAAAGGAATATATTTGCCTCAACGCAACTGAATAGTTAATTCTTCCAAAGGAAATTAATGTAAAAAATATCAATAGAGTTATTACAACATGAAACAGAGCCTTAAAGTCAACAAAAGCTCCCACCAATCTTAATTATTAAATGCAAGACAATTAATACAGACAAAACATCTGTAAACTCCTTCATCAAGCCTCTCGAAGGCCGAGAAGAATTTATCTATATTAATCGAACCAAGGAGATAGTTTTTGATTTTTGTCTCCAAAGAAAAATAAAAAATACAAAAATATGAAAACAAAAAAATAAAGAGAAAAGAGGGAAGATTGTAAAAACAATAAAGGTACAGCCCCATACCAAAAAAGAGAAACAAATATAAAAGTGTGCAAGCTTAAATACCACTCCTAAAAACACACTTCTAATTAGTCATACAACCTAATCATGGCTAATTATTTTTAAATTGTCTGTTGATAGGATAGTGAACTAGATTTTACAAACATCTTAATATTGGCTTATCAGTAGGTAGATTAGGTTAAAAATTAAAGGTTCAAACAAGCTAAAAATATTAACCTATGTTTTCAAATAAAGAATGACTCAAATCTGTTTTAAATCATGGGTCAAAAATAGACGTAATCTGGTTCTAATCAGCTTAAAATCTGAACCAGAGAACAAGGATAAAGAGCTCAAGCAGAAGTATAAACAGAGTTGTAGGAAAGATGAAGGAAGTGCTTAGAACTTTCAAATATTAAGCCTTCCATTTAATTTTAAATTTCTGTAAAATAATATCTATGTGCAGCTTGTTTTTTATGCCATAGATTAGCAGCAAGTTAGACTGTTCAATCCTGACTTGTATGCTTTTAAATTTGTATTTTAGAAATTAGAGAATAAAATATGTTAGGTTGTTTAATCCTAACATATTACTAGATTAGGTAGAGAAGCATATGAACTCACACTAGTAAAAAATGATGAGATTAATGACTAGGTGACTAAAAAATTTAGTCACCGCAATTATTTTAAGTGAATTACTACTAAATTTGAGCAATTTTAAGTGATCGAACTAAAAATGACTAACTTAAATGACTAATTTAGTCTAGGAATAAAATATACGACTAGATAATAAGTGACTAAACTAAAAGCGACTAACTTAAATGACTAATTTAGTCTAGGAATAAAATATATGACTAGATAATAAGTGAATAAACTAAAAGCGACTAACTTAAATGACTAATTTAGTTTAGAGATAAAATATATGACTAGATAATAAGTGACTAAACTAAAAGTGACTAACTTAAATGACTAATTTAGTCTAGGATTAAAATATACGACTAGATAATAAGTGACAAAATTAATAATGATTAATGTAAATGAATATTAATAAAAACATGACCAAATAACAAGTACAACAAGTATATGAATTAGTCATTTATGTGAGTAATTTTTAGTTATGTCACTCTATAAATAGAAAATTACAATTTTGATACCGAAGTGTTACATTTCACTATAGGGTCTCTGAATCCATTTGCAGTGTTGAAATTTAGAGACAAAGGGGTCTCTGTATTTATAGTGTTAAAATTCTGTATACCCCTTTGTCTCTAAATTTTAACATTACAAATGGATTCATCTGCAATTAACATAATTGCATGTATCATCTATCTACTTTACACTAATGCCTTCATTATAATTTTAGTAAAGATAATATTTAGATAACCAAATTAATATTTATATTTATGTGTAATCTTTGGCCATAAATTAGTTTAATTTTTAAACTTCATTGATTTATGTTAAAAGTGTGAGCTCATTTAAATCTAGTATTAAATCGTCATATTTGCATTACATAAATACTAGATAGATAAGCCTAAAGTATATATTTATAGACCTATTTAGTAAATAAGTATGAACCTTAATTATGTTTTTTAATGTTGTATGAACCTTTTTTTTTTTGTAAGTCAATGTTCTATTCACGTAGGAAAAAAAAGTACATAATGCAGCTTACAAAACAGGTGGTCTCACCCCGACTAGGTTTGTTGACCAAAATTTGCACCAGATGACAAAAATACAAAAGAGTGACTAGGGACATTCTCCATAAACGATTGGACCATAGGCACCTAAACACATAAAACATAAAGAACACCAAATAGCATACTAGTCGTACGACATGTTGGATGCAGGGTTGTCCGGGGCTGTTCCTGGAGGTGGTGGAGGACAAAAGTCACATTGAACGTGCCCTGCAAAGTGTGCCAACCAAGTGTCCATCTTTTTTACTTTATCATGAGTGAGCTGATCATTTTGGCCTCGCTAAACCACTACCAGTCTCTTCCGGACTTGGCATTGTAAATAGTGCATTGAGTCCAATGTTGCCATATGTTCTATATGCTCCTCAAACACATGGACTTGCATAAATTTTGGTGGGTAGCAACCACTAGTAAGTCTACACCTTTACAATTTTACCCCTACACAAGTATTGATAAGTCTTAGTAAATATGTTTAGTTACATCTTATTCCTATCCATTTTTTATGCATAGACTTGCTTAAATGATGGGAAGTAAATGATGGTAAATATGTTATTTACTTACTTCAAAGCTTGAGATTGAAAAATCACTACAAAAATATCTAAAAATAACACAATAGTTATATTACAACCATATCCATAAATTATGGCATAAAATATGTGAGTGAATCCACATAACATTATCTTCTCTAAACGTTGTAATAAGGCCAAATTACCGTCGAATCAAATGTTTGAAAATTTCCTAATAATATTGAAAAATAAATATTTATTTTTCAAAGTTGAACATTGCAAGTAAATACTAAACTAATAGTTGTCAACATACAAATTGATTACTAGAGCCCTCCCTTTGTAGAGACTAATAAAGCATTGGACAACTTCTAAAATATTATGGGTTGAAAGAATTTGTCATCTTTATGACACCAAGAGATTTATAAATAAATATTACTTTATCTTGAAATTTCCTCTACACACCCACATTAGATCACAATTCAAACTATCATTATTTTAACTTATTAATTCATCACAATTATAAATTCAGAAATACTTATCTTTTTTATATATAATTTTTTTTTACAATAAAAAATTAAATTATATATTTAAAAATATAAACTAACTATTGAAACCCAAGATACCTACTATTATTTTAACCTTTTAATTCATCACCATTATAAATTTAGAAATATTTATCTTTTTTATATATAATTTTTTTTACAATAAAAAATCAATTTATATATCTAAAAATATAAATTAAATATTTAAACCCAAAATACCTACCATTATCTTAATTTATTAATTCATCATAACTATAAATTTAAAAATATTTATCTTTTTTATATATAAATTTTTTAAATGAAAAATTAAATTATATATTTAAAAATATAAAATAAATATTTAAACCCAATACCAATGTACCAATGAAAAATAACTTTTACACTAACCTCCTAAAAAACGCTCTCATTACAACTCAGTGCACCCATTCAATTCCAGCGCACATGAAAAAAACACAATGCGCGGGAAAAAAATATACAAACACTGAGCGGGAAGAAAATATACAAAAGAGAGCACACTACGCGGGAAGAAGATATAGAGAGAAAGAGCACACTGCAGCAAATTCCCGGAGTGCTCTTGCTGTCAAATTTTCCTCCATATTCTCCTCGGCGACCGACACGGTCCAGGACTGCGTTGGAGCTTCTTCAGCCGAATTTAGAGCCAAGACGGCCCCATTTGCCCTAAACAAAAATCCATAAACCATGGAAGAAGAGGTAGCAGATTCGATTATCACAAATTTATAATCAAGTCGGATTGCCCCGGAGTGCAGATTTTGTTTATATCCAGTTCCAATATTTTTTATTTCTTGATTCAAATGCAGGAAAAAGATCCCAGGAAGAAGACACACTGCTTTCCAGTGGATTCGTAACGGAAAGCCGTGGCAGGAATTAGGCATAGAATGGAGCAGTTCCATAAGGACCACCGCTGGATTTCGTTCCATCAATTCCTGCCAAAGAGCCCAATTACCGTGCCGACTGAAAAATCCCTCTCGAACAAGTAAGTATGCAAGAATCCGATTTTGTTGCTTTTTGAATGTCGGTTCAAATCCCATTTTGAACTGGCCTGGATAGATGCCCATCTTTCAATAACTTTTTGAATCAGTAGTCTGTTATGTTATGCAATCTGAATTTTACCCAGTGGGGATTACCTTAGAAGTTATACAGCTGGTTATGTTTAGATAAATTTCTTAATCATAATGTACCAAGTTTTATATGGTGAATCCCTAAACTGGAGTTATAAAGTAAATTTTCCTCATAATGTACCAATTAATTGTAGCGAAATTATTTTACATTATCAGAGGCAAAATTTCCCAGCACCCCAACCCCCCAAGAAGGCAAGACATTTTCCATGTTATTGTTGTTGAATTTGTTTTTAAGATATCCATCTACAAAAACTTGGATATATGAAAAAAATTTCAAGAGCATTAACATGGAAAATGTCTTGCCTTTCCTAGGTTTCCAAAGCTTTTGCAGCCAATTATGCTGACATGCCATACTTCTGCACACAATTATTGTAATATGCCAAATGTTTGCATCTTGTTATGTTAAGAGAAATGAAAAATCAAATATGTAAGCTGTTCCTAGCAACAAAGTAGAAGAGCATGACACTCCTGAAGTGGATTTTCTGTTTGGAGCTGGTGAAACTTAGGGCTCAAACCTAGTTCCATGCTTATTAGATATTCGTGTTCTATCTTTGTCTTGCAAAGCTACTCATAGCTTTTGATCAATTCCATCCATGCTCTTAGAATTTTGCTCATAGCAGTCTTGGCGCTCGGAGGCATTGATGAATGGATCGTTCTACATTGATGCGGCTTCTCTAACTAGTGACGAAACTAGTAATAATGGTAGCATTAGGTCAAGGCATTAATTCAAATGAGGCAAAATAACGAAGTAGAACCAAATATCTGCATGCACAGGCATTGCTTGACCACCCGTCAAGACAAAACTGATGCACTAGCATCGCTTGACTGCTCGTCAAGACAAAACTGTGGCTATCTGCATGTACTGTCACCGCTTGATTGTATTCATCTACTGGCATTGCTTACCATCTGCATCTACCGCCATTGATTGACTTATACTGCCTCATTTATTGTTGTTGTTGTAGGCTATGGATATCTTGGTTGTGATGGTCTATCTCTTTGTATTGCTCATTGTTGCTTGTTGTGAAGGTCATGAATGCTTCCTAATTAGTTTTCCACAAGCTAGAGCCTTCTGCTATCTTGACCTTTGCTTACCGTAGAGGATATATTCTCGTAGAGAATGTATTCTCAGATAAGGAAGCGCTAAGCTGCTCCCATACTACTGCATCCAACATGGACTTAGTGACATCGAATTCTTCAGTCCCCGTAGCATCTTACTTTGAAGCTTTTGAATCATGTGGAGCACAGAACATCTGAAGCAAAAATTTCTTTTATGTATGTACTATCATTTAAATGTTTGTTGTACCCATGTATAAGCCCTTATTAGAACATCACTATAGTCTGCAAAATGGTTCACACCTCCAAAAATGGAAAAATTAATTGTGGCTAAGTGAAAATGGGTAACAAATGGAATCCAAAGCACATTGATTATCACGGTTTTTAAAATATGAATATATTTGAGTATACATATTTTCTATTTCTGGAAATTTCAACAATGCCATGATAAAAAATATTAAATTCTAAGTTTAAAAAATATTACATAGAAGTTACATAATATATATTTGATTTTAAATGGAGGACATATGGTTGAATTGGCACAATTTAATACTCTGGGCATGAAAACAATTGTGCCAATTTAATACTCTAGGCATGAACACAATTATCAAGGCATGAATACAATTCGACAATATTGAAATAGACGATAAAGAAAAACTAAACCAACACACACCTATTTTATTTAATCAACAAGTAAGATTCATTAGTATGAGCTTCCATTTATCATTATTCAATGATTGATATCCTTACCTTATGTTGCTTGCTATTTGGCTAGTGCATGCATTCTTTCGGTGCAGCAATTGACAATTTTCACGATGGGGTGGGGTGCGCCTGGCCTGTTGGAGGTAAGCTTGTTGTTATATCATTAATAAGAATGTCTGTCTAGTGTCGCGACCTGTTTAAAAAAAAACGTGCCTTGATGAAGACTACCTTGGGGTCCTGTTGCCTAACCTAAGTCTAGTCTGAAAGGATCCTGCCTACTTCACCAAAGCCTATTTTAACGTGAGTCTGCCTGAAGGAGGTCCTTCTAATAATGGGCAATATTAAGTATGGTGTATGGATCCCCCACTTCGGTGATGAGGCTTATTTTCAGTAAGGGTTGAGTTCGGCAATAAGCTTTTTCTTTAATAGCTGAACTGGGCAAGAATGTTACTTTCCCTTCAAGAGTATGGGCTGGGTGGAGAGGAAGATAAAGGTCACTTTCCCACTAGCCACATTCTAGCTTCGGGTTAATGCTCAGTATACAACCAACTATTTTGTTTGGACCTTCCAAATCTCCCTTGCCTTCCAATTCTCGCAACTTCCTTCTCTCTAGAGTACCAGAAGTCAATTTGTTTTATTATCCCCATGTTAGTAACTGCGTAGGGTGCATATATAGCAATGCAAAAAGCCACGCAACCAACACTGTGTATCGGAAATCAATTTGTTTTATTCTCCTCGTGCTAGTAACCATGTAGGGGCGCATAGATAACAATGCCAAAAGCCACACAGCCAACACTATGTATTGGAAATCAAATTTTTTTTTATTCTCCCCGTGCTAGTGACTGCGTAGGGGTGCATAGAAAACAATGCCAAAAGCCACACAACCAACACTATGTACTTGATAATTGCCCATCCTTCACATGCGCAATAGAAAAACTCTATATATCCAATAAACCCTCTAGAATTGCACTGGAAACAATGAGATTTGATATATTCACACTGGTTATCACGATTCAAGTGTCATTTTTCTACTCTAAAAGGAGCGTTGTCTTCATCCTCCATAGTTGACACCATGAGGTCATCTTGTTTTACTTCTGAACAAGTTGCAGCAAGGATACGACTGACTTCCAGGGGACTTTTTGCTAGATGATGGCTTGCTTTTGAGGCATTTTCAATCAGAATTCTTGAGAGTATATGAATGAACTGGATTTTGAGCCCTTACCTATTCATTAACGAAAATCATTGTTAGACATGGGTTCATTCAAAGGTTGTACTAGTAAGCGAGGTGGATTATCCAAGTATGGTAATGAATGGAGCACTCAATGAACACGTGAAATGCATGAAAGCTCCAACTCAAGTATTTTCCTTCCATCATTTCATATAATAATAGACACAAATTACTTGCAAGGTGCCACGTTATATGTCTATCTCATATCCCTATCTAAAAAAAGAATTGGCAATTCACTAAAAGTTATCCAATACACCAAAAATCGCATAACGTCAAAAATAGATATACATCTTTATGATTGCAACACTTAGGCCACTAAACGAAACATCCATAACAAATGTCAAATCCTCCCCATAAAATTTCTGCAATGGATGGGTTCTCCTACTCCCCGCCATTAAACGAGAAGTAATGATTTCTGTCATGGATGGGCACTATTAAAGGACATGTAAACCATCTAAATTAAAAATAACTCTTATTAGGATAAAAATGACGTGGGAGCTTTAAAGGTTGTAAAATCAACTCTTCAGATCTCCTCCAAATAAACTAACAAACTCAAATTTTCTTCTGCAAGACAAAAGTACAACGTGTGGCGATGGTATTACCCGATAAAAAGACAAAAGCACAAGGTGAAGTTGCCTCATAAAGCTGTAGCGTATAATTATAGAACACAAGTAAAAATCCTACCACCCAATAATGATTTTAAAAGATCATGATATCCATCTCTCATAGGGACGAGGGGCAATCCTCTTATCATCGTGATTAAAATATGTAGCTCCTTGATAAAGATCAATTATTATAAACAAATGGGCAAAATCCCTAGGAATTTGGACAAATGAAAATCGCTTGCATGTCAAGTTCTACAACGAAGAATTAATCTAAGTAAGAATGTATCAACCTCAAAAATGAGTTGAACAATCAATTTAATGTCATTATTATAGTAAATTATGGACAAAAATAAGCCTCTCAAAATTTAAAACCAAACATATCAAATTTCTATTCGAAGCATCCTCAAACAAACTAATTATATGTATTTCTGAGAGTAAAAACCTAAAAAAAATGTAATGGATTGTTGAACAAGTCGATTAAGCCATACCTTTAAACAAACAAAGTTGAGATTTCATGAAGAGCTGATAGTGATTTACAAAATAAATTCAAAGAAACTGAATAAATATTCATTTCAGAAAAAGTTAAAATATAGAGCAAAACAATTTTATATGTTAATAAATTGGAAAATTGCTTATCACTTTTGTTAGGGATTGGCTCGGCATGAACCGAGTTGTTTCAACCCATTGCCAAGGGCGATAGAGCATAAGTATTCACTCGAGGGACTCAAACAAAGTTACGCCTCAAACAACACAGGCCATCAATTGCCACAGGGGGTTGCTGGATTCATGATGACAAGAGCAAAGGTCATCAATTGTCGTAGGGGGTTGCTGGATGGGGAATCAAATCTAGAACATATCAATGAATTGGGAAGCGCTCACTCAACAACCTATCTGCCATTGATTATGAAGGGATAGAACCAGTGGTCCCATCAGTGGCACCTTAATTTGGGAGAGGAAAGCGGAAAGATATCGAGGGTTAGAAATGAACTAAAAACAAAACTTCATGTTTTTGACAAAAGAAGATCTCTCTTTGACGAGGGAGAAAAGAGACTGGCTTTCCTCATTTCAATACACGGTTGACACATAAGCTTTTCCCTTAGATGGAAACGTAATGAAAGCCATTCAATCTCATTTTAAGCATTAGGGTATCTCACCCCTTCCAATAAATGCAATGACTAAAAAAGGGGGTCACACAGTTAGTTGTACACTGAGTAGCTTCTTTCTCCACGCAACTATTCAGGAAACAATTGTGTAGTAGTGCAGGCAGATGCGCTGACAATTGCATGGCCGACAACATAGTTTTTGGTGAAACAACTTCACACCCTCCACGACTCCTTAGCAGACAATTTGGAAATGCACACAAAGGCAACTGAAAAAGTATGGTACAATAGGTAGCATACTTTTGATGAACCTTGGACACTACAGTACCTAACTCAACTCTTAAAAACTAAAATATTAAAGTTGATTTAACTAGCTGAGTAAAAAAATCAAAATATTAAATCTGGGAAGATTGTTGACATAACTTATCTACTGTAGCAAGGCAATTGGAATATAGAGACCCACTTAGAATCTACAGATTTCTCAAGAAGTTTGTAATATCCCGTTTCAAGGATATCTCTCAAACACAAGCAAACTCCAACTAGAGATAGACTGGGAGGGCGTTTACTAGATATTTCACCTTTGAAAAGAGGGTGAGATCTAGAGGCTACCTGGCCCTTTCCAGACTCTGTCTAAGAGTATGGAGAAAACACACCCAATGGTATAGTAATTGAAATGCTCAAAGAGAGAGAAATAACAGTAGTGCAAGCATACAATAACATATTTCAAACATGTAACAAATACTCCATAAATATTGAGAGAATGCTAAGCCATTTTATTATACTGAGAAATATAAGGGAGCACAATAGGTGATCAGAGTAATGGCACCTAGACTTGCTCAAGGCAAGTGAAGAAATGCTCTCAGAATGACAAGGAAATGGTTGTTCTCTGATCTGCGTTCAAGCTGCTGGAAAAATGCCGTGCAGTTGCTACTGCTGAAACAAAATGAGGATTTGGGGCTGCTCCCCACCTCGGAATGAGCTGAAACCTTGGAATCTGCCTTTACTCACCAAACCCAGAAAAGCCCAGGAAGCATTTTTGAAATGGCTGACCCCCGAAAATCACCCCCTTGAGGATCTACGCTATCCTCCAAGGCTCTGCATTGAGGCTGAATGGAAACCACCAAAATACAGCCACAAAATCTACCAAAATCCTCCAATGGGCAAGGTCTGGCCCCTTGCTCAATCTCTAGGCTCGAATCCTCCAAACGAAACCCAATCCGGAGCTCCCCAAGAATGGACTGTGTCCTCCCTCTCAAGATTGCGTAGTCTCTGAATGCACTACTCCTCCACAAAAGCCAAACACCAATCCTCCTGTAAAATACTAATGGAACAACCTCACTCGAGCAGGCACTCGAAGTCCCTTGGGGTTGAGGGTGAGATCTCCGAACGGAGACACTCGGTGCACTAAACAGTGCTGCAGACTAGCTAAACAACCAGTGTGCTCAAGAAGTCGAAATGACCAGCATAATATCATAAACATCGAATGACCAAAATGAGGAGGCTTCTCCTCTCTATATAGCGTTGGCCTCTCTCAAACCCTAAGGCCCATCTCCTCCAACGTAGCCTCCTTTTGCCACGTGCTCACTTGGCCTACACAGTCCCTCCATGTGTCTACGTGGGTCCCCTCTCTTACGTGGTCACTTGGCCCCCCTTGGCTCACTTAAGTTACAATGTTGTGTCTACTAGGGAGTGCACCTTATTTTTAGAGTGAGTTATGTCCCCCCTCAACTCACTTTTATTTATAATTTAACTATAGAAGGAAAAATTAATCAAAATTACTATTTCCAACTAGCTATCGCTAATTGGGAATATTACAGTCTCCCCTGGAAAAATGTTGCTTGACCCCAAGCAACTGTAGTGATGGATGCTGCAAGATATTCTCACTCTCCCAAGTGGCATCCTCGTCCAGCAAATTCTTCCACCTCACTAAGAATTCCCGAACTGTCTTGCTCCACAGCTGACTCTCCCTAGTATCAATAATGCCCTTTGGCTGCAACACCAAATGCCCCTCATCATCCGTAGGCGGTAGTTCATCTATCACTGTCACCTGCTGCCCCAATGCCTTCTTCAGGCATGATACATGGAAAATTTTATGAATCTTGCTGCCTTGGGGCAGCTCCAACTCATACGCAACCTGTCCAACCCTGCGTATCACGCTGTATGGCCCATAAAAATGGGGCTTGAGCTTCTCAGCTCCCTTCTGCTTTAGTGACGACTGTCGGTATGGTTGCAAACGTAGGTAGACCAAGTCTCCTACCTCAAACTGTCTCTCCACCCGACCCCTGTCGGCATACAGCTTCTGTTGGTTCTGCGTTGTAGGCATGTTATCCTTGAGAGCTCGGAGGATGTCCTGACTCTCTTGGATCCAATCTTTGGCTCTCGGAGCCTTGCTAACACCAAACATCACATCAGCAAAAGATAAAGAATGGTATCCATACAAAGCATAAAACGGAGACATACCGATGGACATGTGATGTGTGTTGTTGTAGCAATACTCCCCCAGATGCAGCCACTTCAGCCATACCCTCTGTTGCCCACTAACATAGTTACGCAAGTAGCCCTCTAGCCACTTGTTAACTACCTCTATCTGCTCGTCTGTCTGTGGGTGGTAGCTGGTGCTCGGTGTCAACTCTGTCCCCACAAGCCGGAAAAGCTCCTGCCAGAATCTGCCAATAAAGCAGCTGTCTCTGTCACTGATGATGGTCTTGGGAAGACCATGTAACTTGAAAATCTCTCTGAAGAACAGATCTGCCACCTGTGCTGCTGAATAGTGTGCGGATATGGAGAAAAAGTGTGCATACTTCGTCAGCCGATCAACGATGACGTATATACAGTCCTTGCCCTACACCATGGGCAACCTTTTGATGAAATCCATCGAAATGCTCTCCTATTTCCCCTTTGGAATGGGAAGAGACTGCAACAAACCTGCAGGATGGTTCATCTCTCCCTTGTTTCTCTAGAAAACCTCGCACTCCCTGATATGCTAGAGCACGTCCTCCTTGAAGCCCTTCCATGAGAACCTCTCTCTGATGGCCCGGTGGGTTTTGGTAAACCCTTGATGGACGGAGAATGGTGAGTCATGGGACACCTGAAGTATCTTCTTCTTGAGTTGGGAGCCCTCCGTCAAGAAGATCCTATTTCTATAGTAGATGATCTTATCTATCACCCTGTACCTGTCATTATCACCTGACCATCCAGAACCTCACAGGCAAATCTGTCCTTGGAGTACTCCACCAAGAGTCAAACCCTCCAATCTGTATCCAAACTCATCAAAGACAACGTGGCTGGTCTACGTGAAAGTGCATTGGCTACCACGTTGTTCTTCCCCTTGACATACTCAATGTCAAAGTCATAAGCCTGGATCTTGCTGATCCACTTCTGTTGCCTCTCCTGTAGCTGTTTCTGCTCCAAAAAGAACCTGAGGCTGTTGTGATCAGTCCTCACCCTGAACGTATTACCCACCAAGTACTGCCGGAATTTGGCCAATGCATGCATAATGGCCAGCATCTCCTTGTCATATATAGGATACAATCGCTCATGAGGAAGGAGTTTCCAGCTCTCATAGGCTATAGGGTGGCCTCCCTACATTAAAACTGCACCGATCCCCTCTCTCGATGCATCGCACTCCAATACAAAAGGCTACGTAAAATCTGGCAATGCAAGCATTGGGCACCTGCTCATAACCTCCTTGAGCCTATCAAAGGCCCACTGCGTTGTATCTGACCAATAGAATGCCCCCTTCTTCGTCAAATCTGTAAGGGGTGCGGCAAGCTGAGAGAAACTCTTGATGAACTTCCTGTAATAAGTGCAGATACCGACAAATCCCCGAAGTTCCGTCACGTTTCTCGGCTCTTGCCAATCTCTGATGGCCCTGATCTTCTCCTCATGGATTCTCACTCCATCCACTCTAATGATGTGACCTAAATACAACATCTCCGTCAACCCAAACTCACACTTGGAGAGCTTAGCATAGAACTGTTGCTCCTCCAAGATATGTAGCACTGCCTCTATAGGCTGGAGATGCTCCTCCAAAGTCCTGCTATATATCAGTATATCATCGAAGAAGACCAATACAAACTTCCTTAAATGACTGCGGAAGATATGGTTCATGCATGACTGGAAAGTAGTTGGGGCATTGGTTAGCCTGAAAGGCATAACCAAGAACTCAAAGTGGCCATAATGGCACCTGAAAGCGGTCTTGGGAATGCCCTATTCCCTCATGCAAATCTGGTGGTACTCAGATCTCAAATCAATCTTTGAGAAGAACTGTGCTCCTCTCAACTCATCCATTAGCTCATCTATCCGCGGTATGGGGTACCTGTTCTTCATGGTCTTCTTATTCAGGGCCTTGTTATCAATGCACATTCTCAATGTGTCATCCTTCTTCTTCACCAACAACACAGAAGAAGCAAAAGGACTGGTGTTGGGCCGAATATGTCCAAGAACTAGCAACTCCTGGATGGCCTGCTCAATCTCATCCCGATAGGCCTTGGGATGCCTATAGGGTGTGGTAATCACGGCCTGAATACCCTGCTCTAACTCAATAGTGTGCTCAAACTCTCGATTTGGTGACTGGCCTGGTGGTATATCCCCAAACACCGTGTCATACCTGTCAAGGATGGCCTGTATATCTGGATGAACTGTCTACCTGGTAGTCCCTGTCTCTGATGCCCGCAACTCAACTGCCCACTCTATGTCTCCCTTCTGGAAGTTTGCCTCCATCCGGTGAGCTGAAATAGTCTGGGGCGGGTAAGTGTGCATCCACGAATCTTCTCATGCTTCCCGGTCTTCTTATCATCCCACTCCATCTCCAAGGCCTCCCAATCTGTGGTGACCTTCCCCAGAGTAATCAGCCACTGTACACCCAATACCAAATTGGCATCTGGTATGTTGACCATGAAAAAGTGGTCGGTCATTGTGTAGGTACCCATCGTCACAGCTAGCTCTGGAACATACCTGGCACACTGCATCGTCTGATCTCCTGGGACCAACACTGAAAACCCATCAAAGCTCTCTCTCTGTATGCCTCTCCGCTCAACCATCTGTGCATCGATGAAGTTGTGGGTTGCCCCACTGTCTACCAAAACTAAAACTCGTTGCCCACGTATTGTCCCTCAGACACGCAGCGTCAAATACTTGGGTACTTCTTGCAAGGCTGCAAGGGTCCCCCCTGTGGGTGCAAAAGCTGCACCACTTGCTCCTGGAGGTGGAGGTGGAAAATGGTCCTGCGTTGTCTGACTGTCTCATGCCTCCCCATCCTCATACTCCTCCTCTTCCGCGCTTCTCTCGGAGAAGACCTTGATGAAATGTGCTTTGCCAGGAGCACATCTGTGTCATGGTGCCCATGGCTCTTGACAGGTAAATCACAACCTCTTCTTCTTCAAATACCTCCTGGCATCATCATCTAATTTCCCCCTACCCGGATTCCCCTTCGGAGGCAGAATCCTCACATCCTTCCCCTTTGGCTAGAAAGCCTGTCTCTGGGGGTAAGGTGTCCTAGTCTTAGGTAAGGCATCCTGCAAATCCCGGGTCCTGCCAATGGCGTCCTGGAGTGTGGTTGGTCTAGTGGATCTGACTAGACCCCGAAGTGGCTTTGCTAACCCCTCAACAAACATGTAGATCATCTGTGCTGCGGATAAATCTGGCACCATCACTGAAACCCTAAAAAAATCTGCAATATACGTCTCTGGACTCTCGGTCTGTTTGAGCGTCGTCAACTCAACAAAATGCTCCTTCGGATCCCTCCGGTCAAATCTCTCTATCAGTCTCCGGGTGAACTCGACATATTTGGTCACTGTCGAATGCCCGAGTGTCACCATCCCATGGAACCACCAGTCCTGGGCCTCACCATCCAAATGCAGCGTAGCCACCTTAATGGCCTTCGACTCTGCCATCTGGTTAAGCTGGAAATATATATCCAGCTTCTCCACCCAAGACTTTGTCGAATTGTTTGATGAGCCATCAAACGTTGGCAAATGGAATCGGCTCGCTGTGCGTTGGGTGTCCCCATCATGATAATGCCGGTGCCCTTTGTGATGGTTGCGGGGTCTGCTATCCCGCTGGAGCTGAACAAAATCTCTGAATGAAAGGGCATCCCTGAACTCCTGCCCATATGCTTGATACTTAGCAAAATAGTCACCCATGTGACTAGGCTTTGGCTCATGCTGTGCTCCTGCCCCTGTGTCTGCACCCAGAAAGGTGGGCATAGTGGAACGTGTGGGTGCATGTGATGCCTGGTGCAAAGTGGCATCCTGCTCCAGCAAATGATGGGATGTGCCTGAGTCCTCACCAACATGGAAACCCCTTGGGGTTTCACGCTGTCTAGCCTCCACAGCAGTGAATCTCTGACCCATCACCTCAATCTATCTCGCCAGATCCTGCACTAATTTGAGGAGTGCCTCCCCAAACTGTTTTGCCTCACTATCATTTGCCATCAGCTCTCCCTGCTCTGTGTCTACCACAGGCTCCTCTTGTTTTGTGTCTATCTCAGGCTCCTTCTGTTCTGTGTCCACCACCCGAACACAATCCCCCTCTCCGTAGGTGTTCTCCAACCTATGTTGTACTTCCTACCTTTGTAGCAGATGTAGGGCTTCTCCCCCGGTGTCCTAGACAACTAGCTCCACAGGCTGAGCCAGATCTATGCTCTGATACCACTGTAATATCCTGTTTCAAGGATATCTCTCAAACACAAGAAAACTCCAACCAGAGATAGACTGGGAGGGTGTTTACCAGATATTTCACCTCTGAAAAGAGGGTAAGATCTGGAGGCTACCTGGCCCTTTCCAGACTTTGTTTAAGAGTATGGGGAAAACACACCAAATGGTATAGTAATTGAAATGCTCAAAGAGAGAGAAATAACAGTAGTGCAAGCATACAATAGCATATATCGAGCATGTAACAAATACTCCAGAAATATAGAGAGAATGCTAAGCCATTTTGTTATACTGAGAAATATAAGGGAGCACAATAGGTGATCAGAGTGATGGCACCTAGACTTGCTCAAGGCAACTGCAGGTCTTTGGAGATTCTTCATTGGTAGTGAAATGTTTGCAACATTCCTAAGACGTAACATATCGACTTGTTGGAAAATGCAAATTGCCCGAAGGAGATCACCTCTATTTCATGAGGTTCACTATATCTCATGTCTTCCTAGAGCTGAATGAGAAAGCCAATAGCCTGTCTAAGGAGATTTTCCTCTTAGAACCTAAAAAGTTGCATTCCCTAGAGGCAAATAGGGACACTTCAACTAAAAGTCAGTCATCCATACAATTTCTTTGCTATCATCTTTTCATATGTACAAATCACTGTATTTGTAAGGCATGGAAATATGTATGAACAATCATATATTTCTGTTTTTGAGTCAGTTTTCCTGAACATCCATGGGATGGAATAGTCAAAACTTTATTTGCAAGTATGATAATTCAATATTTAGCATGAGGATTGGGGAACATTTAGCTGAAAAAGGTGAAGATTTTTGGCTCTGGTGTTGTTGCTCATGAATAAAGCATTTTTGTTTCCATCTTGGCAATAATGATGCAATCTTTAATTCCAAGTATTGTTCAAAAACAAAGCTATACAAGCGAAACACTTGATCCTGAACCATTTTTCCAATTCTACTATTCTATCTTTACTTTGGGATGAATAGATTATTTTATCTAGAGTTGTGCCAAATCTCTTGACAAGTGTTTAGTAAAATGGTAAGACATGATGCATATTATAGCAGGCCACAAATAACATTCAAGAAGGACCAGTAGTTTATGCGACAGAGTCTATGTCCAGGAAACTAGTGGATCATTACAAGTCTATTAAAAAGAGCATGCATATGATATATCAAGAGATCAAGCTTATAATCAGCCCTTGAGGAACAATTGCATGGCACTTCTCATCAAATTTGGATAGAAAATGCAAAACTAATTGCCAGAAAATAACACTACATAAAAAGAAGGATAAGAGATGACTGTGGAAATTGAGAAGCATAACAATACATAAACAGAGACAATAGGCTGAAGCTAAGCAACCCATGTAAGCCATTTTGGAAGAGACATAAAAGAAATTGTTCATTATAAAGGAGACACCTCTATTGCCAAGAAATATCATCATCTACTATGAAATGTATGAGCCATAAATTTCCCATAAATTCTGGGGATTTGTGGTGTTGGATGTGATATTTCCAAAGGAAAACCATAATTTCTATTTCAAAGCTGCATGGGGGGAAGGTAGCAACCACTGGGCAGAGTTTAAGTTCATATACTCCCTCATAAATTATTGACAAGCCTAAATTGTTTTCCATCTCTACAACCTTAGCTAAATGCTTATGGTTGAAAACAACACTCCAGTGATTATTAGTATTGACAAGAACCATTACTATTGTGTTCTTCTTAGCTATTGTTTCAAGCTGTTCTAAATTAACTTCCCAATTCCTTTCTGTAAATAAAATTATATTTCCTGGCTTCAATGCCATTGTATGCCAGCAATGCTTCATAAAGTGGATACCCTGGTCTTGGCAACAAAATTTTTGCATCTTTACAGCCCTAGAATACAATAGTTACATACATGGCTTGCCTACAACCACAGGTTAAGTGGACATCATCTACAGCTAGCTGGTAAGGAAGTTCAGGAGAGAGATACCTTGCCAATGCCACTTGTCCTCACTTTAGACCCATTTTGTAATAGTCTATTATAGACAATCTTTGAATTTCTTGCACATATTTCATGGGGATCCACTCTTTTTGGATGTTGCTAACTTTGTTTGAGAAACTTTTCCTTAATAAGTTTGTGACAGTTAGCATAGAGGTTTGATACATTAGAAAAATGTCCATTCCGGGCACTTTTCTTGGTAGCAGAGGACATCCTGGAGGTGAAGCTATTTGTCAACGTATCCCCTTTGTTATATTAATGAGTATGGAACATAAAGAAGTATCAAGACCTTAAGTATGGAGCACTTGCTTCTATTTAAGGGTATTCATTAGTTTTCATGTTAGAAGAAATGATAATTGGGAGCACTTTGGAAAAGGAACATAGAACCAATACTGCTCTGAGAGCATGACTAGATTGTTATCGAGAAAAAGCACTTGAATTGCAGCTTGGTGCGATTATTTTCTTTAGCTAAGAATCAACTGCATATGATTTTGAAAGCCACTGGAGAAACTTCAACCCTTACACTAGTCCAACTCCTTTGTATCAAATAAGAATGATTGAACATTGAAGGATAATATAATCTGAGAGCAAAGGAAATCAACAGTATAAATTCTGGAGCAATCTGGGCATTTGCACACAAAGATATACCTACTAGGCTGCCACATTTCTACTCAAATCATTGCTTTTGGTAATTATCTCTAGTGATGCCCCTGTACATGGAGAACCTAAATTCAGTAGATTAGGACTGCTATAATAATTCAGAGAAGTTGGGCATGATTTTTGTAAGGATAAACCACAGATATCAGGCTTCCATATTCTTGAGAACTACATGTAGAACCACAGTGTATGCTATTAGTATTAAGTTATAAAACCATTCTCCTAAAAAGAAGGATGTCCCTCAACCTAGGGTTCTCTTTGGCATTGGAGAATGTGCCAATGGGTCCTTTGCTTCTGTGGTTTCTCATCTCCTTAGAAATCCTAAAAAATGTGCATGTTGACCATGCCAAAGGGCTCCACACATTACTTGTCCTCATAGTGGAGCACACTAAATAAGGATAAAAAGCTCCATCAAACTTGTAATAGATACAGAACTCAAAGTGGGAGTGCTGCTACAATATACTCGTGAAGCCTCCAAAGGTAAAGGGATTTCAAGGAATTTTAACCCCTAACTAGATGTAATCAAGCCCATTCTTTGCCTACCAACCAATCAAGGAACTCCTTTATCAATAACATTGAGTTATTTCCATTTGAAATTTTGACCTGAGAGTTTCACATTAAAATTGCAGGCAATTCATAGTGTGTTACAGAGTTTGTTTCTCTTCAACGATGGTTAGGAAAGAACAATCTGCAAAGTGTCTATTCAGTTGTTGATCACCATTAGGACCAGGAAGGGGTGTATCTTTGATTAGGCCCTATCCAATTCTTCTTTGAATGGGATAACTAAGGGCTTCAAAAACTATTACATAGAGGATCGAGGCCAACAAACACCATTTCCAGATAGATTAAAAGTACTCTATCTCTTCAAATTTGACCTAATTGATGCAAAGGCAAGTTGCAGCCCATGAAAATAAAGTTCCAACTACATTAACAAAAAATGTATCAAATTCGAGCACCTTCAGCATGGAGAGATTGAACAACCATTCCACTCTACCAAAGGCTTTTGCAGTTTACCTTAATGAAGAGGGCCTCCAGGCCTTGGCTTCTAACTCATTCAATGCCTTCCCAAACAACAATCACATTATCCCAAATGTATCTGCCTATAATAAATCCCATCTATTTTGCTACAACGATTTTTGACAAGATATGTTTTAGCTACAAAGCAAGCTCTTTGGCTACAATTTTATAAGGTAGATTAAGTAAACTTATCAGTACTAGCTTGTGATTAATAATGGGTCTCCATGCTTCAAGATGAACTTGATCAACAACTTGTTGATGTTGTTACCTTGTTTATGTGTCCATAGTACATACAAATACTTTATACACTTGAAGAAAAATTTGGCCCAAGAAAGCCCCAAGTGGCTTTGTAAAATTTGCATAAATAACCATCCTAGCCAAGGGACTTATCATTGACCATTTCCATAAGGGTCATTGTCAAGTCATCTAATGTTTATTTTTAATCACATGCTCCTTATTGTTCTTGCATCAATTTTCTGGGAATTGCATCAATAAAAGTTTTCATGACTACCTTTCTTTTCTCCATGATATCCTTGAG
The DNA here is from genome assembly GCA_034641835.2 of Pinus albicaulis. Taxonomy (NCBI): domain Eukaryota; kingdom Viridiplantae; phylum Streptophyta; class Pinopsida; order Pinales; family Pinaceae; genus Pinus; species Pinus albicaulis. The sequence goes on from CM076584.1 coordinate 180,797,501, forward strand.
ATTGAAAAACTATTTTATAGTCACTAAAATCTCTTTCTCTATATTCACCTGATCAATTATTTTTAGTTTTGTTGTTTTAAGCCTTGATGTGTTCCACTACATTGTAGTTGAGGTCTATGAAGAAGACCTTGGTTGGCCTATCTCCTAATTTAAGCAAGTGAAGTTAGGGTATGATTTAGGCTCCCCTTGCTTTGTATGTCTCTTTCACCTTTAGTCGATGTATCCATGTAACCACCCCAGCTTGGCGCTGCTCACTATAAGGGCTATTTTGTAACATCCTTAACACTTGTACCAACACATCTAGGACTACCTTACATTTTCTTCTTGTCACTACCACCAGTCCTCTATTGTATCCCCTCAAAAACGTAGTTAATCTTCTAACAATATCCACCAACCAAAGAATCCAACCTTTGTCTCGACTCCCAAGAGTCAAAATCCAAATTTTTTTGATAGCCTCAATGCATGATTCACACTTCAAGTTAGAGATATTCAACATGAATGACATGTTCACATCAGATACAGATCTAGCCGTATCCAGCTCGCCTCAATATTCAATGCACCATGTAGATTAAAAGTATTGTTAGAATCTTCTAACAATATCCACCATCCAAAGAATCCAACCTTTGTCTCGACTCCCAAGAGTCAAACTCCAAAATTTTTTGATAGCCTCAATGCATGATTCACACTTCAAGTTAGAGATATTCAACATGAATGACATGTTCACATCAGATATGGATCTAGCCGTATCCAGCTCGCCTCAATATTCAATGCACCATGTAGATTAAAAGTATTGCTAGACATAGGAACACACAGAATCAATGGGTCAACTCCACCCCCACCTATGTTGTATAGTGCACCTCACTTATCTCATTTCAACATGCCCCAATGCAAGCAATAAATCTTCTTTCTTTTCCAGGAAGCTAACACAATAGGATAACATGAAATTTCTAACATATATGTCCAATTCATTAAACTTGAAACATTTTTGAATTGATACTACAATGTTCAATTCATATTTCAGCATCAAGGGAAAGTACCTGGCTACACAAGTTCCTAGTATATTTTCCAATAATTTTCCTTGAACATCTTGGAAAGTCCATAAATAATGAAACACAACATAATTAAAAATCTTTCTAGAGTAGCAATGTTATTGTCACCATATAACACATAGACCTCATAAAGAAGCAGTGTCAATATTAATATCTGGAAACTGTCCCAACAAACATTTCAAAATGAGGGGCACCATTTTAACCTTGTAAAGGCCATAAAAAAGTGCTAATTCCAAACAAAATACTACGAGTAGGGTTCAACTTGGAAGAGAAATAACATCAAGAATATTTTTTGTTCGACTGATTTTACCAACAATCTAAGAAAAGGTTAGGAAGGTTGTATTTTGAAATTGTGACCTAATGTGGGTGTATGCAGGACATTCTAGAGTATTTTTCATCTTCAAACCTCTTAGTATCACAAAGATGACAAATTCACGATGTTTGAGGAATTGTCCAAAGCCCTGTTTCACTATGGAGTTCATGAACACAAGTTCCAACTAAAACCAATGCAGTTATTCCATGCAACAACACTTTCTCCCATCCATATATTTTCTGATCTAATGCGGGTGTACACAGTACATTTTAAGAGAGTTATTTTCATCTTGAACCCTCTTAGAATCACAAAGATAACAAATTCATAATATTTTAAGAATTTTCGAAAGCCCTGTTTCACTATGGAGTTTGTTAATACAAGTTCCAACTAAAACCAATGCAGTTATTCCATGTAGCATATCTTTTTCCCATCCAAATACATCCAGTACGAAATATTTAAAATTCCCCTTAAAATCATTGCCTTCTCTTACAAACAAGAAAATGCTAAATTAGTCTGTACAGTATACCAAAATTAAATTGAACAACGAAACTATTTGCAAACCATTATGGTCCATATAGAAGAATCACTTGCCTGTATGAGACCAAGAAGGTTAAGCATGGGTCACCACTAGTGCTAGGAGAGTGAATGCCATTAACTGTTAGAATATCTATCAGGTTCATAAGTTTATAACCTATGTATCAAACAATCCAACTAAAACTTGCATGTATGTTGTTGCATGCCAAATACGAACATTACCATCTTCTGAACCAGTGATGATGATAGGACGTTCAGGGTGAAAACATACTGCAGATACATTATGTGTGTGTCCTTCCAGAGTTTGGAGACAACTTTTTGTCTGGTAGTTCAAACCTCATGACAGCACACCGAGAAATTTAAAGGTAGGCCAATTTTTTTAATGATCAAGACAAGTACTAGGGGTAAATCAATTACATCTCTAGAGAATCTATATGTTTGAGCACCTTTGCTGTGTGATCATCTGAACCACTTATAAGATATGGTCTGTCACCTCCTGTGAAGTAATCAACACAATTTACACCCTTTAAGAGGGCATCGAGAGTAAAATTTGGTTCTTGCGAGTCCAGATTCCAGATCTGATTGATGCATTCAGGATAAAATAAATAAATATGAAACAAATTATACAAGGCTTTAACATTTTAGGATATCTAAATTCTAATTTCCACCATCTAAGAGAAGTAACAAATTTGAGTGTTCACCAAGAGGAAAAAAGAGGAGATTCCTAGGTGGATAATTTATGCAGAGTAGAGCTTATCTATAAACTTGGGATTTACCAAAGAGCACTGCCTCCCACCTTTATAGTACGGTCTAGTGAGGCACTTGCAAATGTATTTGTATCCTTGGGATTAAAAGCGACTTGCACCACATAGTGTGAATGACCTTCAAATATTTGAGTACATTCCCAACCTTTATCCCAGTCCCAAAGCTTGACTAGCATGTCATCAGATGATGACAACACATATGGCAGAGTTGGATGAACACTCACACTCCTGATATAATCAGTATGTGCTTCAAATACTTTCACCTTATCCACGGTGTTATAATTGTAAACATGGATAATCATGTCATCTGCACCAGCTACAACCCATTGTTTGCGTGCTATGAACTTGGCAGACTGCACTGCAAATAAGCACTAGCATTAGAATATGTATCATGCACTTCACTGACAACATATAGATTCTGCTATGCCAATATGATGTACAGAACATGTTTCTACTGTGAATACCTGGAAGTTCTGTGATTTCAAAAGACTTTGCCAAAGTCTGCCATAAATAAGATTCAGCTTAAATTAGGTTTATACAGAGAACTTAATTTCTGAAGGAAGTAATTGTAGATATAATTCTGTCACACTAAAAGAAATACATTACCAAGACATTTATAGATAACAAGAATAAACCATGATAAATATGGCATAGGTAGGCATCTATGTAATCTCAGAGAAACATTGTTATCTCAATCTTTTCAAGTCAAAAAATCAAAATATAATATTAATCTTAAACTCCTGAACTATGTCTAAATATGTCTTCTTCCCCTAGAGTAATTTGAATCTGCCAAATCCAGCAATTCTTCATTGTTGGGTAGTCTTTAAGCAGTCTTTCGGTTCTTTCATTAGGAACAACATGCACGACAAGACCAGCATAAGCTTGACTTCTGCTTTCCCATATATGCTGAAGAATGGTTAGTGTATATATTATGCTGGCTAAGTTTGTCAGGCAGGTAAATGTGCACTGACAAGCTGGACTTTGTGAAGGCCTGTATGATATAAAATTTTCACTAGAATAAATGAAAATGTGTGATAGAACAAAACCTATGGAGGTGGAGCTAGGAAAAAAAAGGTATTGTGCAGTTGTCATCTAATAATGACTTTACTTCTAACGCTATTCTTTACATAAAAGTTTAAAACTTCAAATTTACAAGCTCCATCTCACGCAACATATTAAACACAAGCAAATGACAGACTAAAAATACATCCAATTCCAGATTCCAAACTACAATACAAACAACAAACACATCCACCATCTCAGATGAGATTAGCAAAGTTGCACCATAACAGAAAATTATCAAAGCCTTTATTTCCTCCCTGAAAAGGTTTCTTTAATAGAACTAAATACACATTTTATGAACTTAATATCCGAGGCAAATCAAAATGCAATCTTTTAAGCACCACGAAGTATTGCTGTTGTTTCACTTTCAAAGGTTGCTGTCAATCTTACCAATACTATTCTCAACAACAGTTTCTTATCATCAAAATAAGTGCTTCTATCCAGGAAATCAGTTTTTCTTAGTCTTCTTAATAGGTTATGTACTGCTTTATTATTTAAGTACAAAACTTGTCATTTAGTAAACCACCAATAATATCTGTTTCTACTAGAACAAGCACAAATTCATGATTCTAAGTTCAGCAAATCCTACCATTTGCTGCGATGTGTGACATTGTTTTGAAGAAGGGTTTGATGGGTTTTATGCCTAAGTCCAATAGAATAGTAGGTGGATCTGGCCTCTACAGGGAAGCTTCCATGGACAAATGAATATGAAGGAAGAACACTATATTTAAGTCAAAATGGGGAGAAGCCCAATAATTGCATTTGCAATGGGTGTAATCAAATTTATCAGTCTCATAACTCAAAGAACAGAGGGACTGCAGAGCATGGTCGATCTTATAGACATTCTTTAGCCCTGCAGCCCGAATCACATATACATCTGCCCAATGCCAAACCAGATGATCCCCATAGAGAAAAATATAGATGTTGTTCGGATGACATTTACCAGTTGAATCACTCATCTCACTCTCCCTTTGCTCATCTCTTTGGCTATAACTCAAATTGCTTATTTTAGATAGAACTTGAGGATAACCATTGCCTCCTTGATGCATAAATTGTGACTGTGTCTCTCTAGGACCATATATTTCTGAATCTCCTACTCTATCCTGTCCTTGCAAATTTCTCAACATTACCTGTTTCACATAATCCAACAATGTCAAAAAAGTTTGAAATCCTAAGGCCAATAAACCACACTGATTTGTCTGCACTAACATGAAAGATATGTTACCTGTAGTGATTCATTCTCGGAAGCAAGATTTTTAGCTTCCTCTGCTATAAGATTTATTTCATTTCTAATTGTCATGTTCTTAGAATCTAGTGCCTCAACTTTTGCAATCAACTCTTCGCATTCCATCTGTTTCATGGCAGTCGGTGTTAGCACAGCACAGGAGACAGGGTATCAATTGAACAATATTTACTTCTTTCATAAAACAATGACAACAAACTTTGTTTGTTCATGTCTCCCGATTTTCCCTCCCTATCTCTGGAAGTCTCTGAAAAAAATATTAAGAACAAGTCAAATATTAAGAAAAAAAATATGGCATGTGATGGATACAACTTTTGGACAAGAAAATATAAACAATAGTCTTTCTTGGCACTCATGATGATATATGATAAGCTTAGAACCCCATCCACTTTAAGGTTTCCTTTTGCTAGATGGACCCCCTCGTTCGCAAGGTGGTTCACCTTCTTGTTGTTGTTCCCATGGAAAGGAAATAATTTGGAGCGAAGGCTTCTGAGCATATGATAGATCCTTTTTACAATAGCTTGGAGTTTTATGTCAGACAAAGGAGAGCCATTGATGAGGTGGCGCAAAAGAATGGCAGGGTCACCATTGATAATGTGATCTTGAATGTTTCTTTTCGCAGACAGAAGGACACCTTGCAGAAGCGTGCATGATTCTGCTTGGTTGCTTATAGCGATTCCTAGACCCCATGTCTTGGTAAGCAGATTCTACATTTAGAAATTTAACCAAAAATTTTCATCTTTGGCATTACTTGGTCCATTCTTTTCCACAATTGCACATAAAGTTGCTAGCAATTGCATTGGATTGTAGGCTTGAAGTTCTCTCACTGAAACCTTGATATATGACATATATATGATGCATTTGAATAGTGACCTTACTAGCTAGAATTTTCAATTTACAATGGAAGTGGCAGTGATAATTGTTGGCTGTGATATTTAACAGTGAAGTTTGGGCAGTCATAATCCTTATGACAGTGAGCTTGCATGACTATGACCTATATATCTGTAAGGCATGACTGTGTTCATATAACCTTAACCTGTATATGCCAACGACATTGATATGGAAGTACATATATATGGTAGAGTCCTCTATGGATGATAATGACAGTGACCTGTGAACTAGCAGTAATCTTGTATAACAGAGTCTGATGCATATGGAAGTGATTTATATGTCAGTGACACTCTCGCTCATACACCTATAACAGTAACTTAGATGATAGTGTTGTAATATAACAGGGAACCTAGCAAAGTAATATAATGGTAGACATCAAATGGACCTTATTATGGACAAGTAATATAAGGTAGACATCAAATGGGAAACCACAATTGCACATCTAATCCATAACAAGGGATTCAAAATGGGGTACCTCAGTACACTATGAGCCATCGTTAGGATGAAGAGGAGGTCCTGAGTGTCATGCTAGGTTAGGTCGTGTATGGCCAAATGAACCATGATATCTGATGGGATGTGTGTGGTCGTGGTGTAGAAACCATACATTACAGTTTTATCTTGTGGTGAAGTGTTGATTGTTGTTTGTTCTTTTTTACTTCCTTCAATCTTTCCTTTTTCCTTTTTCTCATTAAGACAATCCATCCACAGTTTTCTAATTCTTTCATCTGGGGCTATTATACTACTGTGTTGTTCTCCTATAAAAAAGAGAATTCCAGGGTTCTAGCTCCCTCTTCTCACTTGGTTGGATTTTAATTTTTTCTTATAAATACCTCTGTACATTCCTAAAACATGTGGCAAATTTCCATCAGATGATGATTTTTATACAAGGAAATCAGGTTTTTCATGCTCACTTTGTAAGGCTATATCTTCATAAATCAATTCTGCATTGCAGATAATTTTCCTTACTTTTTCAAGCTCCTAATCCTAAATACAGGTAGGCTGAGTCTCTACAAAGAAGAATAAATCTTGTGCAATCTTGAAATATCTCGAATTTCAGTCATCATCTTATCATTTTCTACGACTTCCAAGTTCTCAAAAGAAGAAAACTCACGTAATTCTGCATCAACATCTAGTTCTTGGTATTCTCCTATATTAACATAGGTTTATTACGAAAATAGATCCCAATAACTCCTTACATTCCTCGTTCCTTAATGTGCTTGTTGTAGATTTTCCATGAACTGTTGTAAGTAGCAGTTTCACTTCATCTAGAACCAATTCTTTTGGAGTTTTGCTTCGAAGACCAATGAGAATAAAGTTTAAACCATATTTAGTAGAAGCAAGACCAATTGCTAGCAGGATGCTCATTCTGCTCCTAATCAATCTTAGGGGAACAAGGAACAAAGCAATGAAGAGGATCAATCTCAATTTAGGGTAGTGACGATTAAGAAGAAAATACAAATTGTACAATAAAAGAATCAAAATCTCCCATGATTGATACATCTAGGTCCAGTTGATTTCATGTTGTAGGAGTCTCAAAGATGTAAGAAGAAAAAATCTCACAATCTCAACCGACTGGAAAAAATCTGAAAATGTTGGAACTACTTATTCATAATTTTCCACATGATGGGTGAATGTCAAAATAAATGTCTCAAGGCTTGGAACTATCTTGTTGGACTGCTAGAGATCTAGATTTGATTGATTTTTGATTGACTGTGGAATTCTAAATCTATTTTACTTGACTGCTGACTGCTGACTTTCCTCCTTCAAATCTGGCAACTACCCTTTAAACAAGCAAGACTTTTCACCTGTTGTCTAGTTGTCCCTTTGTTCAATTCAGTTATAATTGATATAATTTTTTCAATTTTCAATTTTTACTCTATTGACAATACTTTGATCAAGAATCATATGCAAACACATCCCACACCCCTCAACCTGTGTCCAATTCTGCATATAACATGTCATATGATATGACTATGTCACCACTTTGTAGATCATAAAGTTAAAAATGAAACCCACCATCAACCAATTTGTAAAATTTACAACATTTGCTAAATGAAGTAAACTTGTGGCTCCAATATGTACTTTTGATCCATATCCTATAACCTCCTTTATACCTACTACTATACTTGATCCATAAGCACTTTCAGAAACTGGGAGAAATGTAAAAGGATTGTATTTGATTGCTCCCCATCTCTTTATGGGGAGGGATGCTGCCTATATGGAGATAGATCCCTCTTGTGTTGTACTTCTCTGCCATATGAGTAAAGCTGTAGCTTTTGATTGATTACAAATTAATTGTTCTGATTAGTTTCTTTTCTAAATAAGGGACGGCTATATAAAATTAATATACTCAAACAACAACTCGGCATGTAAAATTTGTAAGGTAGAGCTAGATAAATTAACAAAGCCAAAAAATTGTTTTTGTGGGAATCTCCCTGACTGAAGTGTGTATGGTTTCAATAGTGTGCTCAAGAACCTGGCATATATCAAGAATCCTTGACATTGACATTCGGCAAGTGCACTGAAGTCATTATTATTTTGGGCTAATTTTGCTTGTTCAAGTATCGTAGCAGTGAGACATTTCGTTGAGCTATGGATAGGTAAAATAAAAAAGTAATGTATATTGGATTCTTCGTTCCCCAAATTGTGAGTGATTATTTTTTTACGTATGAAATCACCAGAATGGCCATCTATTGCATCGAGGTTCAACATTAACATAAAATCGCCATAATAGCTGGCGATTGCATCATTAAATATAAAATGAGCTTGCCAAATTTCAACATCAAAATTAAGCTAATAGTAATATAATTCTTAAGACAAAAAATGAAGAGTAATATCATATGCATTTTGAGAGATAGATTAGTCCACTTCTTCAATCTTAGGGCCAGCGCCTCCACCACTGGATGGACCATCCTCAGGAGGAACGCCACCAAAGCCACCTCCAAGCATGTCACCACCTGCACCTTGATACATCTTTGCAATTATTGGATTGCAGATGCTCTCAAGTTCCTTAATATTATCATCAAATTCATTAGCCTCAGCCAGCTGGTTGTTATCCAATCATTGGATTCCCTATTCGATTGCATCATCAATCTTCTTCTTGTCAGATGGATCCACCTTGGCTGCAATTTTCTCATCCTTGATCGTGTTCCTCATGTTATAAGCATAGTTCTCCAACATATTTTTGGACTCAACCTTCCTCTTGTGCTCTTCATCCTCAGACTTGTACTTTTTAGCTTCCTGAACCATCTTCTCAATCTCTTCCTTTCTCAACCTACCCTTGTCATTGATGATTGTAATCTTGTTCTTCTGTCCGGTGGTTTTGTCCTTCGCCGAAACATTCAAGATACCATTGGCATCAATGTCAAAGCACACTGTGATTTGAGGAACACCTCTGGGAGCAGGTGGGATTCTAGACAATTCAAACTTGCCCAACAAATTGTTGTCTCTTGTACGTGTTCTCTCACCTTCATACACTTGGATGAGAACACCAGGCTGGTTGTCCGAGTATGTAGAGAACACCTGCTCTTTCTTTGTAGGAATCGTTGTATTTCTAGGAACCAGAACAGTCATTACACTGCCTGCTGTCTCCAGACTGAGGGATAGAGGAGTAACATCAAGAAGTAATAGGTCTTGTACCTTCTCATTGCCTTCTCTGCTTCGAATAGCAGCCTACACTGCAGCACCATAGGCAACAACCTCATCAGGGTTGATGCTCTTGCAGAGCTCCTTCCCATTAAAGAAGTCCTGCAACAATTGTTGTACTTTTGGAATTCTAGTAGACCCACCAACCAAAACAACATCATGGATGGAGCTTTTATCCATCTTAGCATCTCTCAACCACTTTTCAACGAGCTCCATACACTTTCTGAATAGATCCATATTTAGTTCTTCAAACCTAGCTCTAGTGATTGTTGAATAAAAGTCGATACCTTCATACAAATAATCAATATCTATGGTTGTCTGAGCAGTGGATGAAAGATTCCTCTTGGCCCTTTCACAAGCAGTCCTCAATCTTCTCAAAGCCCTAGCACTACCACTAATATCCTTCTTGAACTTCCTTTTAAATTCTTGTACAAAGTGGTTAACCATCCTAGTATCAAAATCTTCACCACCCAAATGGGTGTCACCAGCAGTAGACTTCACTTCAAAAATATCCTCTTCAATAGTCAAAAGTGAAACATCAAATTTTCCACCGCCAAAATCAAAGATCAATACATTTTTCTCACCCACACTGCTAGCCTTCTTGTCCAAACCATAGGCAATCGTAGCAACGGTAGGCTCATTGATTATTCTCATCACATTCAACCCAGCAATCACTCCAGCATCCTTGGTAGCCTGCCTCTGGGAGTCGTTGAAATATGCAGGAACAGTAACGATGACATTCTTTATTGTGAAACCAAGATAAACCTCTGTAATCTCCCTCATCTTCATCAACACAATGGATGAGATCTCTTCTACAGCAAACTACTTCTCCTCGCCCTTGTAATTAACAATAATCATGGGCTTGTCACCAGGCCGTGGAGTTAACTTGAAAGGCCACAACTTAATGTTACTCTGAACAGTAGCGTCACTGAAACGCCTTCCAATCAATCTCTTAGCATAAAAAACGGTATTGGTGGGATTCATGGCAACTTGATTCTTTGCGGCGTCTCCAATGAGGCGCTCAGTATCAGTGAAACCCACATAGGAGGGAGTGGTCTTGTTCCCTTGGTCATTGGCGATGATCTCCACTCTATCATGCTACCACACACCAACACAAGAATACGTAATGTCGAGATCTATACTGATCGCAGGGCTGTCTCCCTTGTCGGCCATTACAAAAATCTAAAGTAGAAATCACCCCCAAACTCAAAGAACAATTAAATAGCACAGATATACGATAGATCTGCAATTCAAAAGCAGAGCAGCGAAATCTCTCCCCTTCTACCTTTTTTGTGAGTGATTATGATTATGGTATGGTTGGGAATTTTTTTTTTAATAATTTTTTTTTTGTTTCCGTCGGTATTTCGACGGTTAGTTTTTTTGTTTATTTATTTATTTTTAATTTTTAATTTTTTAATATTTTGTGTTGTTGGTATTTTGATGGCTATTTCTTTTAAAAAATATTTTGAAAAGTCACTCTAGCGACACTTAGTTTCTTTTAAAAATGTTTTGTTCCATTGGTATTCCGACGTTTACCTTTTTATTTTTAAAATTTCTTTTCGTCGGCATTTCGACGTTTACTTCTCAGAAATATCGTTCTACCATCTAGTGTGAGAGATTTGAAGGAGGTAAATTTTTGTGTAGATGACCTTAAAGCACCATTGTTCCATTCAACTATGGTTTCGCTTTGGGTATTATATTATTTTTCAGGAAAACAGATGTTGAAATTGACCTTCTGGGGAATCTACTTACACATTTATGCAAGTCCGAGCCTTTATTGCTAAATCAAGAACATCTTACTGAAGGGTAATGTAAAATTTTGTGTTTGCTCTTATTCAAGTTTGAATTTATTTAAGGACTGCTACAATCTATGGTCATTTGCAATTATGAACTATAACTATATATAATGTTGATGTTTCTTGGTTGGAGACTGTACTATTTTCATTGGAGGATGCTATTGTTGATGCGCCCAAGGCTCTTGAGTTCCTTGGTCATGTAGGGTCAAAATTCACTACGCTGATTCCATGTCATTAGAAAAATTTTGCATCCTTCCTGGGAAAAAAATCCATTACAGAATAGGAGTTTCCCAAGAAGGAATTTATAACATGAAACCAAAAAAATTACAAGTAATGTTAGTTTGTCTTTCCAAGGCATATGATAGAGAAAATTGGCTTTATTTAGGGCTACTCATCCATATAGGGTTCAATGTGCAATTGGTTAACTAGATAATGAATTGTCTTTCCTCAATATATGTGCAATTCCAATTAATGGCTCAATCTATTCTTCTATCATGCCTACAGGAGACCATGGGTAGGTATGACTAATGACTTCTTTGCCATTTTTTACTATAGAGTAGGTGGTCTCAACAGAGTTATAATAGAGTAAAAAATAACTATAAACTTGGCAACTATACAAATAGGATTTTCCCTAAACTTGACATATTTACTCTTTGTTGATTATGTTTTGCTTTTGGGTGATATGACCAAGGTAGATGCAATTATGCTGAAGGACCCCACCCTTGAAGAATTGAAATTCCTACCTTAAAAACTACCAACAACCGAGGAGCTACAAGAATCAACACCATCTTTGATTTGAACCTAAATAGTCTTATTATCTCCGTGTATTTCCCTAATCACAATGACCAATAGATTCTCATCATGGATTATTTCTCTCATTCTATTTATTAGTAAAATCCACAAAATGTATCCCTACATTTGAATCTTGGGAAAAAAAACATATAATTGTTATCATTTAAATTATCCATATCTCTTGGAGCCCAAAAATCCATTTGATTTGGATAAGCTTTATTTATAACCTCAAAAGAAACCCTATTATATGCTGAAGGACCATTATGTCCTCTTGATTATTGATAAAATATGATGGAATGAAATGGGGTGAAGACTAGATCCATGTTTACCATGCCAGAACCTAGGTTCATTGAGATGACGACCTTGGTTTGAAGATATCCACCATACAAACTAGGACCACCCATAATTATCGTTGCCATCTCACTTTCATCATCAAGATTAACCTACTGAGGACCTATAACCTGTGGAGGCCCATGGTAGTCATTGCAATGTAATTTATTAGGATACATGCCATTTCTTATTATGAGATTTACCACATCTGATAATAGCATCATTCACATCATTTTGAAGAAGTCTACAAATTAAATCAACATTTTTTTTCTTTTCACATTTACGACTTCCCTCACATTTGTTGGTTCTTGAAGCTTGAGCACTTTCATAACAAAAATAGGAAAAGTCAAACAACAAAAATGGTCCACTCTCTTTTCATTTTCTAATATTATAATGAAGTTTTATTAGAGACACTATTTGTTTGTTTTGGTTAGAATAGGGTTTGTTCTTGGTTTTATGCGAATTTCAATTTATCATATGTAGCATGTTGAGAAATGAGAAAGAATAATGTGTGACATTTATCTTGCAGAAATTGATGCTCAATGAAAGGATACATAGTTTAACCAAGCTACAATGCACTTTGGTAAAGGTGGAGGGACATCTTTAAAAAGTGCTTAAGAATACACCATATACAAAGTTTGACCATAAGCAATATATGCATTTTTCTTTTGTAGATATGCTATTTTTTCTACCCAAGATATCACAACAAGAAAATTATTGATATTGTAGAAATTGCTTTAGGACATCATTGAGGTCGATTTTTCTGATGTCCTATTTGATTGATACTTTTTCATATGTTAGGAAGGCTTTAAATATGAATTAATATGTTCATGAAACAAATCAGATTCAAATTTTATAGATATAAAAGATAAAAACAAATGTCAATGTCTTTGTTTGATTGTTACTTGACTCTACGGTGGGCAAGTTACAGGAAATGTGATTGGAAAAACAACGAGGAGACGATGCATATCACGTCTTGGATATGGTTCATTCGCTGTTAGAGATTGCTTAGACACCTAAGCCATCGACTTTGGAAATGTTTCTAGTAGGAATTCCTATGGTTTTTAATGTTGTGATTATTTCACTTCATGGTTATTTTGGGCAAGCAAATGCTTTAGGAATGCCAGACATGACATTGGTGGACAGGTAACAAATTTTTTATAATTGCAATTTCCATTCCATGATATCCTTTCTTTATTGTTTTATTGTATTTTGGACGCTTATTTTGATTTTCTTTTGTCTTTTAACTATGAAATTGAAATTACTTAGTACCATGTCCATTTAAACAACAACCAAAGCTTGAAGATGAAATTAGTATTACACTATATTTATTGGAATCTTTATAGCTATTTTGTGTTAAAAATATTTTCATGACTATCATAAAAAGCTAATTTCATGTTGTTATTTGAGTACATGTTGTTTATATACTTGACTAAGTTCATGCATTAGAAAATGAAATGTTGTTGTGAATAAAGTGACAGGGATTAAACATCACACCTCGAATTATTTGTTTTCACAAGTTATATATAGCTTGAGCTTTTTAGCATATAACTTAGTTGACATGCTTGTTCCTAAGCTTTCCTTGAAAGTTTAATACTAAGTCACCAAGGTGTTCTTTTCTATATATGGTGATATTTTATTTGCTTTGTTTATACAGGTTATCTGGCCACATTATAGTGGCAATTATCGCCACAATGAAGATAATTTGTTCAAGTTTCTTACTTGTATGGAGAAAAATGGCTTTGACACTTCTGGTGTTGAGGTATATGTTGTATAAATTATTGATAGTCTAATTTAGTTTATATTCTAGTGTTCATTGTTTTTCATGTTTTACACTGTGGATTGTATCTTCTTTTGTTTTCAGAGAATGAACACAATATTGATGGTAAGAAGCGTGAATTGAAAAAAGAGGGGAGCAATAACATTGGAGCGACAAATGCAAAAAGAGAGAGAGAGGAGAACTGGTCTGGTGATACTCTTAGAGCCAATATCCTACATAAGACACATATAAAGACTGATGGTCAAGTCTTTAGAGTTGGTGAATTCACCTACAGTGCCTTCAAAACACAACGATAATGTTTGAAGTGATGAAACATCATTTCATGTGTAAATTGTAGTCCAACTAATATTAAGTTGGAAAATCATATTGTAATACTTTAACATTTCATATAATATAATTTATGTGGTTGAAATTATTTATAGTTGCACTTGATATTGTTTAGTATTGTGATTAAAATATGCGACGTTGTGTTTTCATATTAGATGAACATGCACATTGTATGACATTTTTAAAATCATACAAATTAATTTATGTTGATTAATAATAAACACAAAATCAATTTAAAACTACTAAATTAATAGTTTATATTGATTAATGATGAATACATAAAATGAATATACGACTAAATTAGTCATTTATAATGATTATTAATGAAAGTAAATGAAATGAATATAAACTACTAAATTAGTCGTTTATATAATGAATAAATGACTACTGCAAATGATAATTTTGTGACTATAAATAACAACTAAATTTTGCATATATACGACTATTAGTAGCTAATTTACAGTATCTTATAACACGACTAAAATTTAGTCATATTTCTTCAGTCATTAATTGGTTTCAAACGATGACTAAAATTTGCATATATATGACTATTAGTAGCTAATTTACAGTATCTTATAACACAACTAACATTTTGGTCATATTTCTTTGGTCATTAATTGGTTTTCTCGGGTGATCATATAGTAATATATTTGGTCATTAATTGTGACAATTAATGACCAAATCAAAGATTAAATTAACGACTAAATCGATGTCCAAATTAATGACCAAATCAATGACTAAATTAATGATCAAATCAATGAACCAAATTAATGACCAAATACACAACTGAGACTGACAAAAATTGGAGATAACCAGTAGTGGCCAAAGCTAAAAATGACCAAAATTTGGTCGCGTTATATAAGATAACGTATTAGTAGCTACTATTGGTCTCGCTAGCCGACAAAGTGGTTTACATGCAAATTTTAGTCGTTTTTTTAGTAACTAATTAGCCATTTTGTACTAGTGGAGGTACTGATTCATTTCTTTTGGTATGCATACATAACACCGATGAAGCCAGTTGGGTATATGGGACGATCAGAAGTGCCAGCAGCTACAAAGTCTAGCACGGCTAAAGGAGCCAATAGAGTTGATTTAGAAGAACTATTGGAGGATCTCTGTTGTAGGTGAAAGCTATTGATGACCAGCGTATGAGAGCACGGCTGGTAGGAACTCAAAAAATTCAAAGTTGAAGGAAGAAATTATCAATAGGTTGGTTGGCATATTCAGAGATGGTACCTTAAACAAAAGTGGAGTTACCGCAAAGGCGGGCCTATATTTAAAATATCTGTGAGACCAATATAGGGTTCATTTACAAAAGAACCCTAAGTATGATTTCCCTCCATTTATTTGAGAAAGTGAGTGGAAATATCTCTTAGAATATGCAAAGGATAAAAAACTTCGAAAAGAAGGCAAGACACCACCTAGACCACCAAGGTGTGAGGCACTTTTATTAATGTAATTATAATCCTTTCTCATCAATATTGTGACATGTAATTAAGTTTATCAATACCATGAATATAGCCTTCGAGATACATCTAAAGCCATGAAGGCAAGAATACGAAAACATGGATAACATCATATTGTCCCTAAGGGTTACTCAAAACTAGTCGCAAAAATTGTAAGTATATAAAAAAAATTGCATCCAAATTTCATATTCTTAATCATTTTAATTTAATATTACAGAAGAAAAAAAATCATGTTGTCAAATCAAATTGAAGGGAAAGCAATTCAATCAAACTCCCATGGAGGAAGACCTGAATCTTGCTTACAAGCACAGATATCAAGTTGTTGTTGAACAAAGTATAGGCACGGGGCATTCACATACTAGTTCTGATCCCCCACGTGCGACTATGGAAAATAAAAGAAATGAAGAGCATTTATAAATTAATACTTTTATACAATCTATTGGTTTTTATTTTTTTCCAAAAACTAATATGCTTGATTGTAAAAAGCAGGGAGACAATGTAAATACAGATGTCCCAAGCAATGATGGAAGACATGATCCTAGTGATAGTGGAGTGAAAATTAAAAATAATGTTCAAATCGATTATGGAGATATTTCATGTGAATTATAAACTTTTTTTAGTATGGATTAGAACTATAATATTTAAATGAAAATGGTGTATTAATTATCAGTATTCTTGGTTCTACTCTAGAGCATGTATGGGATGATGCCAGACAAGAGAAGGACGCTATGGCCACATCCAAAATTATCCCTCTTCACTCTAATATTGAAGTAGGTAATGAACAATATAATACCTTTTTATTAATAAAACACTTGTATTAATAGTTACTATTAATAAGAATTTAAATTTTATTCTTATTGGAGTTGCTACTTTGTCACCCTTACAAGAACATAAACGTTTCACCGGGTTAGGAGCAAGAAATCTTACAGCTGAAGGAGATGACGTCCTTGCTTCATACATGAAAAATTGCAAGAAACCAAAGAATAATTGATTGTTATTGTAATTTAATTAGAAATAACTAGTTTCAGATTAGGTATAGCATAAAATTTCTTATAAATCATACTCAGATCAAATATTTTTAAACTGTACGAATGAGTGAATAAATGTGTACTATATATTTCTTTAGTTATGACCTATCTTAATATATTTATTTCAAATATTTCCTAGTAGATAGATTGGGTACTCGGAAAATGGGAGTGATGTGAGGTGGGGGGGTGGGGGTGGGGAGGGTGGGGTAGGGGCAATGAGAGATTCCATCTTAACGTGGTTGGCCCTGTTAAGTAGAGAATAAATTAATATTTTGATAGTCTTGGAGTAAAAATCTGAGATCCAATAGAGCAACAAAAAGGTGAATGTTGACTGCATTGCTTCTTCATCAAGTGGAGGGAGGTTTGCTCCAAGATTAAAGTACACCAATAATTTATTCTCGAAACCAGGAGGAGATCATTCAGGTATTTATGCACTTAAAATTTTTTAACTATTTTTTATTGCTGCAATTAAATTTAATAATTGGTCAAATTTAATCTAAGTTTGAGTCATTGGTCTCATGAATATGTGTAGGACAATATGTGTCGATTTCGATGTTGAAGAGGAAAAAATAATGGAATAAAATATCTCAAAAAGGTAACATTTCATTTAGCATTAAATTTTTCATTATTGTTATTACGAATTTGTTTGGTGGTTCTTATTATTTGATAAACCTGTGTTTTAGCCCATTTATAGATTTTCATGTGTATCCTATTTCTTAGAATTAGACATACTTGTCCTCTCTATCTATTCATTATTGCCTGGCTTTGAAGGTGAAGTTTGGGAAAATGGAGGAGGCTCCAAGGAATGGTCATTAACTATAATAAGGTCTTTTCCTTTCGAAGTTCTCGAAAATTTGATTTCAAACTAACTGATTCTAGCCATTTAATGTAGATGTAGCCCAATTACCTAAATTAGGGTTTAGGAAGAAATAAATGGAGAATGTGTAATTGCCATTTGTTTCATTTAAATATTTCGCTCAAATGAAATAATGTACATGTGATGTGATGTTCAACGATGTTATGCCACAAGAAGATTGTACTGCAATTAAGCTCATTCAGGTATTCATGCTCTCAAATTTTTTTAATTATTATTTATCCATTCAATTAAATTTAACAATTGCTCAAATTTAATATAATTTTTCCTCATTGGTCTCATGAATATATCTAGGACAATCTGTGTCGATCTGGATTTTGAAGAGGAACAACTATTAGAAGAATATATTTCAAAAAGGTAAGATTACATTTGGCATTCAATTTATCGTTATTGTTATTAGGAATTTTTTTGGTGGTTCTTATTATCTGAGAAACCTGTGTTTTATCCCTTTTATATATTTTCATGTGAATCCTATTTCTTAGAATTAGAGATGCTTGTCCTCTCTATCTATTCATTATTTCTTGGTTTTCAAGCTGAAGTTTAGGAAAAAGGAGGAGGCTCCAGGGAATGGTCATTAACTTTAACACGATGATTTTCCTTTTGAAGTTCTGGAAAATTTGATTTCAAACTAACTCAGTCTAGACCTTTAATGTGGATGTAATCGAATTACTTAGATTATGGTTCGGGCAACAAAAGATGGATAATATGTAATTGTCATGTGTTTCAATTCAAGAATTCGCTCAAATGAAATAATGTACATGGGATGTGAGGTTCAGCAATGTTATGCCAAAAGATTATTGTACTCCAATTCTATGTAGATTTCATGGAAATCCTATTTTGGCACAACATTGTTGAAGCTCACATGCCATGTACATTATTTAATTCGAGCGAATTCTTCAATTGAAGCACACGAAAATTACACATTCTCCAATTGTTGCTACGTGGACCATAATCTGAGTAATTCAGTTACATCTACGTTAAAGGTCTAGACTGAGTTAGCTTGAAATCAAATTGTTCATAACTTCAAAAGGAAAATACCTTGTTAAATTTAACAACCATTCCTTGAAGCCTCCTCCATTATTTTTCAATAATAACTTGTTGGATATTCGATGTAGATTAACAAGTGTCGAATATTCGCTGACCCTCATCAACATACCTGTGTCGAATATCTATCTCTCGTCTGATGCAAAATATTGTTGAATACATAACATCTTTGTCAAAGGAATAGAGATAACTTCGTCTATCTTATGTATACACAAACTGTGAGACGGATAGTTTCACAAGTAAAAAATGATGAAATTAATGACTAGGTGACTAAAATGGTTAGTCACTGCAATTATTTCAACTGAATTACTAGTAAATTTGAGCAATTTTAAGTGACTGAACTAAAAATTTCTAACTTAAATGACTAATTTAATCTTGGAATAAAATATATGACTAGATAATAAGTGACTAAAATAGAAGCAGTTAACTTAAATGACTAATTGAGTCCAGCGATAAAAGATATCACTAGATAATAAGTGACTAAACTAAAAGCGACTAACTTGAATGACTAATTTAGTCTAGGATTAAAATATATGACTAGATAATAAGTGATAGAATTAATAATTATTAATGTAAATGACTATTATAGTCGAAGAATAAAAATATGGCCAAATAACAAGTACAACAAACAAGTATATGAATTAGTCATTTATCTCAGTAATTTTTAATTATGTCACTCCATAAATGGAAAATTGCAATTTTGGTGTCAAAGTGTTACATTTAACTATAGGTGTCTCTGAATCCATTTGTAGTGTTAAAATTTAGAGACAAAGGGGTCTCTGAATTTACAGTGTTAAAATTATGAATACCTTTTTCTCTCTAAAGTTTAACACTGCAAACAGACTCATCTACAATTAACATAATTGCATGTATCATCTATCAAATTTACACTAATCCCTTCATTATAATTTTAGTAAAGGTAATATTTAGATAACTAAATTAATATTTATATTTATATTTAATATTTGGCCATAAAGTTAAATTTTTAAACTTCATTGATTTCTGTTAAAAGTGTGAGTTGTTTTAAATCTAGGGTTAAATATTCATATCTACATTTAATAAATAGATAAATATGAAATTTCGTATGTTAAACGTGTGAGTTCATTTAAATCTATTATTAAATTGTCATATTTACATTTGATAAATACTAAATAGATAAACCTAAAATATATATATTTATAGACCTATTTAATAAATAGGTATGAACATTTATTAATTAAAGTATGAAACTTAATTAATTTTTTAATCATGTATGAACATTTGTTTTTCTAAAATTCAAGTTTATATTCATGTAGGAAAAAATGAGTACATATAGCCTCTTACAAAATAGGCGGTCTCAACCCGACTAGGTTTTTTGACAAAGAATTGTACCAGATGCAAAAAAATAAAAAGGAGAGACTAGGGAAATTTTCCATAAACAGTTGGGTAGGGTTGTCCAAAGTTGTTCCTAGATGCGGTGGAGGATATAAGTCACACTAACCATGCTTTTCAAAGTGCGCCAACCAAGTCTCCATATTTTCTACTTTCTCAGTAAGTTGACTTTTGCCTCACCAAACCACTACGAGTCTCTCGCAGACTTGTCACTATAGAGAGTGCATTCATTCCAATGTTGTCATCTACCTTGCATGCTCCTCATGATAGACTCTCTTAGTTGTGTCCACTCTTTCCATCATTTTGTTGCTAAGTGCACAATAGTACTCCAGTAAGAAATGTTGGATAACCTCACCCTCATTTACCTTAGACCAATCAGAATCAGAATTCCCCTTGTCACCACACACTCCTCCTCCCCGACGAATCTTCTATTTAACCCTTAAACCCCCACCTCTGCTATCCCACTGCGTATCGCCTCCACATCCACCATTCTCACCCACACTAGCAAGTCATGCATGCCCCACAGTCTTTTCACCCTGGCGTGTAGCCGCCATGGTTATTTCAGAGTCTGGAACCCCCATAGGGCCATGGAAGATAGTGGATGGAGAACGACCACACCACCCCGTGGGATTCAAAATTCACCACGGTCGAGGAACCCCACCATGTGCAGAGTTGAGAGACCATACCACCCACCATAGAAAACAAACTCCGCAAGAAAAGGAGCCAAATGTCATCACCCACTAATGCAAGGTAGCATAAATCCACCTCCCACTACCAGATAAATATTTTCACCACCAGGAAAACCAAATACCATCACCCACCATACCAACATAGGAAATTGAACAACAAACGATGACAAAGTAGTTGATGTCTGAGCGTAACTTCACCCAGGCTAGTGACCAGCCTCCAAATTCTCCATATAGAGACCACACACTAATCCACCAAACACCATCACACCCACCCCGAAGAGCACAAAATTAGGAAAAGAAACTAGATTTCCACCACCCTCGTGGTTTCCTAGAGTGCAGATTCTAGCTTCCTCTCTTAGAACGAAACAATAGGCTCACTGAAAGCCAATAAAAATGGAAATGACTGAGCCCACTTCCCTTAAACTTCCTATCCTCAACCTAGATGCAGACAATGGCTAAGAAAATGAGCAACAGGGACCAGTTGAACACACCGCACCAGAAAATTCCCATGACAAGCACACATAGGCCACTCCCTCAGTAAACCTTCTTGCAATGTTTACGCTTTGTCTATGGAGGCCACCATCAGTAAAAGCACCAAACCAGAGTGAGGAATCTAATTTCAAGCTCCCTCGTCTTCCCTTTCCTTATCCTTTCACCACCTCTGAACTCCAATGCATAGTTATTTTTCACTTGAATTTCCGACGTGAAGCCAGTAAGTGTCCCGCTGTATGTGTTATGATGAAGGAACCAGGAGTACTTTCTCTCACCCTTGCTCCACTTAGATTTAGTCCTGTGAGACGCCTTCCACGTGTTTCTCAGACCTTTCCCTCATCAGCGAGTATTGTATGAACCTTCATTAATTAAGTTATGAACCTTAATTATTTCTTTAATGGTGTATGAACTTTTATTGATTCTTTGATATGAACCATAGTTAATTTTTAATGGTATTATGAACTTTTGTTAATTGTTTAGGTATGATTTTTTTTTTGATAATATATAAAACTTTATTAATGTTTATAAATATGTAATTCAAAATATTCAAGTATGGTTTATTGTGTAATATGGATGAATGTGTTTAGTTGTATCAATTTCTATGAGAATTGTACCAATGAATATATTTATTTCATTTAATACATAATTTACATGATAGGGAATTTGAATCCCTTTCTTGTAGCTATAATAGAGTCCCACATTTCTTGGTAATAAGGTGAGTGAGCAACATTAAATGGTATATCTGCATCATACCACCATATAACAATGTATTGAAAAGAATATTCTTTGCACAATTAGAAGACATGCCATATAACCCTTGATGATGGAGAGCTTTACCTTTGCATTTTTTTTTGACAACTCAGATTTCCTGATGCAAGAGATAGTGAAGTGGGTTTATTAGCATATATCGTAGCACTAATGAGCCCTGATTTTGGAGGAAATAATGGAGAGAAGGCTCCTTTTGGAGGACCGACAAATTTGGTATGTTGATGGAGGAAATGAAATGTATGATAGCCAATGCCTCTAGAATTCTATTTCTCTATCGATATTTATCTGTCGAATAATGATAATGGCCCTTAGCCCGACATGGTGCCAGGTTTATGTACCCAAGCTCACGCAGTGGACCAAAGACCTGATCAAAACCCCTACAATGTCACGCTCTTAGAGAAAGAAGGTGTGACTGTGGATTGGAGACAAGATCAAAACCCCTGCAACATCACCATCTTGGAGCTCGAAGGCATGAATAGCAACAATGAGAGGTTTTTTATGAATAGTGTCATGGGATTTGGCCTCGACGGGAAAATATTGCCTTTCATTTTCAACTGCACCAATTTAGACCCCCTCAACTTGTTGGCAAACCATTTGATTGGTGAGATACCAACAAAGTTTTAGTATCTTGTCAATATTGTAAAATAATATCTTTGTTGCAAATCCTATGTGCTTATCTAAATGTCACAGATCTCCATGATAACGGGCTCACAGGAAAAGGTGGTAGAGTTTGGACATTCAAAGACTGGATCCAAGGGAATTTTGGCCCTTGGGTACCTTGATCCTGTATACTTCAAAAGGAAGAAACTGACAGAGAGATCTAATGTGTATTTTTTTTAGTAGTGTTACTGGAGATCTTGTGTGCAAGGAAAACTCTTAATCTTGTCTTTCACATAGAATAATTGAATATAGCAAAGTGGGAAATGGACTGGCAGAAAAAGGGCAAGCTTAAAAAAATCATTGACCCTTACCTTGTTGGGACTATCAACCCTGGTTCTCTCAAAACGTTTAGGGAGACTGCCGAAAAGTTCTTGGAAGAGAAGGGCATCGATGGGCCTTCCATGGGAGATGTTGTATGGAACCTAGAATATGCATTTGAACTCCATGATATATCCATGCAAAATGGTCTACATGAGAATAGTACAAATCATATTGAAGATGTCCCTTTGCGTTACCCAGATCTTGAGCCTTTTGGTCCAAGTTGAGTATGAATTTATGTCTTGTACGAAAGTTATAATTTTATAGATTTTATTAATGAGCATGTGGAATTTTGGAGTTCTCAACATCCCACGGAGGGATAGTTGTGAGAATTTACCTATTGTTTGGAATGTGTTCTCCTTCAATGGATATGCCACATAGTGGATCCGTACCCTGGTGTAACATTTCCTTACCTCGATATGTTTGCACAAGATTCAGGGAAAGGTGAACACACAACACTAGTTGC
Source organism: Pinus albicaulis (assembly GCA_034641835.2). NCBI lineage: Eukaryota > Viridiplantae > Streptophyta > Pinopsida > Pinales > Pinaceae > Pinus > Pinus albicaulis. Next base: position 180,821,203 of record CM076584.1, read on the forward strand.
TTTGGTTTGGGAGGAGAGCTACAACTATGTAGAAGAGATTGAGGGCACATGCATTGTGTTCCTTTTTGTTGCCCAGAGCCTAAGACTTTTGATACTATCACTATTGAATGATGTGTTGGTTGAAGTGATGATGATTTAGAAGATGCAACCACAAGATTTGTGTTCTCACAATTGGTGAATCCTTGTGGGAGGTGATCAAAAAATAAGAATACTTTTCCATGTTCCAAATCTACCAAATTAGCACATGTAGAGAGAACATTAGTGAATGTGAAATGGTTAGGTTAGGTACTTGTTTTTTTCATATCACATTAAAATCCAGTGCCTCCTCATAAAATACTCTCCTCATATAATCGACCAACATTATAGATGATTACACCACATTTGGTTTAATAATTTACTTAGGTAGGCTGGTCACATCTTTCTTCTATGATATTTATTCCTCTCTCTTAAGTCCTCTGTCTCATCCTTCTTTCTCTCCCTTCCTCTCTTACCTCCCTCTCTCTTCCCCCATCTCTCTCTCTCTCTCTCTCTCTCTCTCTCTCTATATATATATATATATATATATATATATATATATATCTAGAGTTAGTATATATCTTGATATATTAATATATGGTATCATATACCAAGTTTAGTATTGTATTAATCCAAATTTATTAAATTTAATAATATTAATATTATAATATATTAATATGAATATTAGAATTAATAATAATAATATTATTATTTTTTTAATTTTGACATTAGGGTTAATAATGTTTTATTTGCATGGTATTAATAATAATTTGGCCTGTGGTATTTGGTTCATAGGATTCAAATCAATAAAACCTCTTTTTTGAGTGTTCATAACTATAAATAGGATTATGGAGGAAATATAAAAATATGTTTTATTTATTTACCATAATTATGGTTTATTTATATTCTATTTATTTACCATACCTCTATTATTTACCATGGTATTTGGCCCATTTCTAATCCTATTTGATATACTTTTATTTATTTAACATACTTCTTTATACCTCTTTTATATTTATTTATTTACCATACATATTTTATAAATATGGTATTTGGCCCATGGTATTTAGCCCATGGTATTAAAATTGTATTTTTTCCATAGGCTTCACCTAAATAAAACCTCTTGTTTGAGTTTCCTTAAATATAAAGAGGTTTATGGAGTAAATATAAAAAGAGGCTTTATTTATTTACCATACCTTTAGTTTATTTATATTTCTATTTATTTTCCATATTTTTGCGCTAAGTATTAAAATAGGTTTTATTTCAGTGTTAAATAAAGCGACATTAGATTAAAAATGTTAAATACTTACTTCTTTAATATTTTAATTGATATCTACCCCATACTCGGCTAGAAACACGTAATCATGTTTGTTTAGTGAAATGCTTAATGCAAACCCTTACACATTTTATGAATGTACTTCCAATTTTAAAATCCTTATTCATTTTATAAATAGTATTTTCTTTTTCATTTTCCCTCCTAAACCTTTAGCGGAGCTATCAAAACATTAAAAACTCTTGACACTATTACTAAGTTGATTCATTGTTCTCTAGAAAATGAATTTATTTTTCTCCCTCACGAGCTCAACATAATCAACATTTTCTTACATTTCTCCATATATAAATAATATTATTTTGGTATGTTTATGTATCTAAAATTCTATTCTAAGTCGTCTCTACTACAAAGCCCCAATATTATACATAGAACAAAAGATGATAATTCATTTATTCGTTAGGATTTCAAAAAGAGAACACTCCATGCCATGAGGTTTTATGGTTGTATTTTTTGAAACGATGGGGATTAAATCATTGTTTTTAAGTAGAAACCTTGAAATAAACCAGACATCAAGGCTACTACAATGGAGAGGGGAGATTTTGATCTAGAGAACTGTTTGAAAGTTCATATCCTCACTGAGGTTCTTTGGAGAAACCCTACATCTCGGATTGCAAATTGATATCCCCATTGAGGTTCCGTGCACAAACCCTACATCTCAGATTTTGTTACTTGCATATAATTTTATTACATAATTTCTGTAAAATAATCCCTACATCTCAGATTTTGTTACTTGCAAATAATTTTATTACATAATTTTCATAAAATATTTATTTTGTGGTCAGTAAAAAAGGCCTAATTTCTTTTTTCCTCAGTTTGTCATGAATGACATCTTAATTGTGTTTGGTTTTCTTCAGTAAAACCTAATTATTCCTTTTTTTTATGAATATAAATTTGATTTGGTGTTGTCCTTGCGAGGAAAAATCTATTGTCAGTCTTTCATCTAAATCGCTACAAAAGGAAGACTTTATTTTTTTTTGTAGCATGGCTGCATGATGAATGTAAATGTCTAGATTCCTTTATTTTCGTGATGTGGAGTAATCTAGAATTATTTATATTCAGCTTGGTTTTCTTCGTCTAATAACCTCATCATACTAATATATCTATTTAGGAGGTAGGTGCATGCTAGCACGTGCATATCTATAATAGATAAGAAAATTTGGGATTAATTGATAAAAAGAGGTCAACATTGCCTAAGCGCTCAATGAATTCTTTGTTTCTAGAAAGTTACCAATAAAATATCTAGTGTCTCCTCTAACCCCTCTAAGCCAATATTGTATCAACTTGGATAAGCTATCAACACTCCTTAGGAAAACCTATGACGTTAGTGTGTTAATCATGTTGGAGGTCTTGGTTGAGGAGATACTCTTTGCGAGAATTCACACGCAAGAACATTAATTGGAAAGTTCAATGGAGTGGCCTTTCCACCTTATGTGATGGAATGATGAGATGCATATGTACCTCAAAAAGAGTTGTGAAGGGAAGATTTATTTTTTAACATAAAGGGAATGGAATTTTAAACTTGGAATTTCAACTACAGGAGTCTCTTAAATGATTTCAAAGGGGGTTCCACGGTTCTTCAAGAATAATGGTATTTTTATGCAGTATTAGTTTCCCCTTTATACCCCCAATGAGGTAGATTCTTAAAAAAAATTATTGTCTGATCATGTTGGCTTATTTTCTTGATGAATTTAAGGTTCAAGAAATATTTCCAAAGACACATGGGTTGGATGTAGGAAATTATTTAAGTTAATGGATTATCTATTTAATATACATAAATAAAAAATATTTGTGTACCCTCAATTGGTTGCTTATTTCCTTTAATATTGGACTAAGTACAAGTGACCCACCACATGAAAAAACCCATATCTAAATGGTACTCTCTAGTGGTTAAGTTTTTAGTATAGGCTTGGTTTCCTCAAACATGATTTTTTTCCAATCAACTAATATATCCTTGAATTATTTTTTCAAACAGCATATAGTTAGTCGATTAACACCATTTTCTGAAAAAATGTTTAGAAATTCATCATTGCAGGTGATATGATTTTTTTTGTCCTTAATGAGAAGGATCATGAAATTTTCTTTCATATTTCTATCATTTCAATGGCTGGTACATTGTAAGTTTTGATTTCTTGCTTTTCTCCATTGAGGTATATTGGGCTTCTGGACTTTATGCTCACTTTTCTATCCATGTTTTGTAGTTATGCGCTAGAACTATGAATGATTGTGAGTTAAATACAGTGGTTATCAAGAAACAATGTGAGATTTGAACATGTTGCTCCATTAATGGGAAAATCTCCTATCACAGTTTATTAGTTTGGTGGCACTATGGATAGTTAACAATTGACCAATCCCAAAATTGATCACTGTCACCTTAATGTACTATGGATTCCATCTTTGTTTAATGTACTTGAAACACGTTCAAATTAGTACATTTTGATTGTTGGTTATTTTTTTTTTATCATATTTATTTTTCCCAATCTAATCCTATTCTCTATGGATATTTTCTTATTCCCCTAGATCTAATCTATAAAGGTAGAGGGGAGATGAAGTATGTTTTTGTAATGTGTAGCTTTTTTCGCTTTCAGGTGTTTCTCTTCACACCCTTTTTCTAGTTGAAGTACTTGTGGGAGGACATAGTTATCATCGAAAGGTAGAGAGTGCTTTCCTTGTATCCATACAATTACATATTCATATATTCCTTCTTGATGTGGATTTGGAAGTTTCTGAATGCCCCTTTCATGTCTTGTTGGTCTAACCAATATTAGCCAAAATTTGTACGTAAAATTTTTAACATCTATTTAGTACTTACGTTTCAGGATCATTATTATTGATTGTTGTATTTTGACATCTTTAATTAATTAATAACAAGAACCACTCCCAATTAGTTTTATAGACCCTAGAGCCAGTAGGATTCAAGCATGTAGCTCATTATTCATAATTCCATCATGTATACTCATAGTTTTTGGATTTTTGGAATGTAAATCAATATTTTAGAGGAAGATTTGTATGCCATCACAACATATTTACATGATTCAGAAAGTGAGGAATAAATATTTGGTGTAATTGCAGATTTTAGATTTGATAATTATAGGTCATTTATAGGCTATCAATTTATTTAAAGTTTCACTTCTAATTGAGTATTTAACTGAACATATTGAGTATCTTACACATGGCTTTATTTCCCTCCACCCACTTTTCATAACTTGCATAACCATTACGTACAAACTTTGATCCTATTTTTCTTGTTTAGTAAAGTATTTTCCAAGACATTACAAAGTTTTATAATTTATTGAATGTTGTAGAATTTACAATTTATAATGTTTCAAGATCTATTTTTTTTAAGTCTAATTCTTTAAAGGGTGCTAGCTCAATGGAACAACAACTTCTTTACAAGCAGGAGGTTAGTGGTTTGATTTCATAACGCCCTAATATTTATATGGAATGGATACGATCATTTTTTAGTGACGGAAACTCTTTTGACCATTTCCAATGACCTGATGGTGACATTTTTTGACCCACACCAAAATATGAAATGGTGATGGTAAATGAACACCACCATATATATATATGCATAGATATTAATGACCATTAAAATTCCATCACCATAAATCGATGTTGTTCATATGAAATGCTAACATTCACTATTTGTCAGTATAATCATTATTCGTGATGGACCTTGGATGTCACCACAACAATTATATTTGTCGTGATGCCACAATTGGTGATGTTCATTTTTTTTGCGATGAAGGTTAAGTTCCATGACCATTTCTCATATTAAATGGTGATGGTAATTATTCGTCATTATAAATTGTGATTGTTGACGAACCTTGAATGTCACTCAAACACCTATACTTTTGGTGAAGTTCAATTTGTGGGGACAAAGGCTTTTTTAACCATCACCAATGAGCTTATGCTGACAATTTTCGACCCTCACAAATGTCCTTTTTTCTTGTACTGCAATTTAGGATCAAACATTAGTGGTATTTTTGTAATATGTTAAATTCTTGTTTTTATGGAATCAAGTATTTGTTGTAAAAGATCAATCAATGTGTTATACCTTGGAAAGTAAAAGTATGGTAAATATGGGAAAACTATTGGTGCTTTGCATGTAAATATATAGAACATATAAAAAATACTCTAATTTTATCTTTTCCTTATAATGATCATTGATGTTTTGAGTTTGAGTGATTGAGGATGACCATAGGTGTTCCCTCAAATTGGAAGTTTGGTGTTGGAATTTAGTGTGGATTTTCCATTCAAGAATCATATGAAAATTGGAATCTCAATGTTACATTCCAAAATAAACCTTTCTGGGGGATTACTCGTGGTGATTGCTACATATTTCAGTGTTGTAAATTTTCTCCAAATCATAGCTAATATATTGTACTGCAAGTTAGGAACACAATGGGAATGAAATTGTCTTTGCAATTTATCCACTTATATTGTAGTGATCAATAAATATAAGAAAATAATAAAAAAATTGATATATACTAGTTGGTGTATTCATATGTGATAATGAACCCAAATAGTAATTCTTATCTAAAGAAATTCTCATCATACTTGGGCATTCTTGATATCATCGACCTCTAGCACTAGACTTATTCACTTAATGTTCTACATTATCCATTTATATACATGTACACGAGGCTATCGAGGCTATCCTATTATTGTATACATTTTACTTCATTTCATTTTATTCTAGACTTAGCTTTGGCATTTTCTACGATTTTTGCTTGCACTCCCACATTGTATAAGTAATCTACAACTTGATATTTTTAGCATGTAACTTACTTGGGATGATTGCGCCTAATCTTTCCTTGAATTTCGAATACTAACTTTACTAAGGTGTTATTTTATATGGTGATGCTTTATTTCCTTTGTTTAGATAGGTCATTTGGCCACATAGAATCCATTATTGCCCATTTGAAGAAAACAAGTTTGATTTTCTTGCTTTTATGGGGGAAACTGTTATTGAAAATATTGTTTTTGTTGAGGTATATATCATATAAATCCTTTATACTCCAATTTAGTTTATATTCCATTTTTCATCATCTTTCATGTCTTATACTCTGCATTGTATCTTCTTTCTTTTTCAGAAAATGAACTAAGTATTGATGGTAAGAAGAAATAATTAAATAAAGAGGAGAACAATAACACTGAAGCGACAAAATGCAAATTAGACAGAAGATAATTTGTCTAGTGTTACCTATGCAGTAAATATCCCGCATAAGAGACACACATATAGATTGATGGTCAAGTCTTCAGAGTTGGTGAATTCACCTCCAATGCCTTGGTAACACAATTATAATGTTTTGAAGTGATGAAATAATATTTCATGTGTAAACTGTACTCCAACCAATATTAAGTTGGAAACTCATATTGTAATACTTGTTAGTATGAAATCTTAAGGAAAGTGTATGAAAAGAGATAACTTTAGCTGCACATGAAAAACAATCGTAACAACAAAGATGGTTGTCTAACTTCTTTATATCTGCAATAGATGGGCAAAACAAATGCAAAACAAACCCATATCTATGCAATAAAATCAACTAAAGAACAAAATGAAATATGAGTTCCTCCAGCTATCCAATGGACAAGACAAGATTTATAAAGATTTTTTATATTATGTAACACCTCGAAAGGGAAAATAAAGAGTCCCCCTTAATGGGATGGGTTCTTGGTTGTCCATAATGCTTCAGCTTCAAAGTTCTATCTCAATGGTGTATAAAAACTAAGACGTGTAGAACTCAAAGGGAGATCAATAGGAAAAAAGTAAATAAAAGTGTGACAATGATAAGAGGATGAAAGTTTGACCATGATAAAAGGATCAAAGTTAAGAAGTGAAAGGAAAGCCCTCCTATTTATAACAAAATATTTAGTTCTCCTTGATAATGGTGCATAATAAAATATTATTAACCAAGATGTAGATCTAACTACTTGGAATATTTTATTATATTTTGTTAGAGGGAAAAGGGATTTAAATTGGTTAAAACCCTTTATTTAGAAATAATAAACAAATAAATGATTTATTTATTATTTCATGAATGGGGTTAAGGAATAATCAAACAAATAATGATTTATTTAATTATTATTGGAAGATTTAATCCAATTTAACAAGGAATAATTATTAAGTGAGGGCTAGTAAATTATTCCTAGAGAATAATAAGGTAAATAATGATTTATCTAATTATTTCTCATCAGTTGGGTTAAATATGACCAGGACTATTATTTAAAAAAAAAAAAAATTTAATTATTCTAGAGGAAAATAAAAAAATAAGGATTTATTTAATTATTCCTCACGGGGTTTCTTGTTTAGACCAGAAATAACTTAATAAATCTCGTTTATTAAATTGTTTCTTAGTGAAAGAAATTTTACTATGGTAAAATTGGCCTTACATGGTGTATTTAGATCCATATAATTATACATGGTCTAATGACCAAAAATTAGTCTAATATATTTCTCACCAACGTGCGAGTGTTAGGAGCTAATCGTATTACCAAAGTATGTTGTAAGAACAAAATCACTAGACACTGAAGGGGAGTCATAGAGAGAGAGATATGTAGGAGAAGTGAAGCGAGAGAGGATGATAACCTTTAGAGGGCAATACTGACAACCATAGGTCTCCTTTAATGGTTGGGTACCTGATCTGAGTGAGGCAGGGGAGGCATACCTATGCCCGCTGAGATGACAACGTACAAATAATAATGGTTCGCCTAGTAAAATAGGACTAAGCTAAAGTGTACATGATGAATGATACATGCAATGCTGGCACAAAATAAGCCAGTCAAAAATATAATGGATCCCACATACATACTGCACCTGGGACAACAACCAGGGCTGAGTATAATAATATCTGAGTACATGAGATACAATAACAACAAAAGAAGACATAATGAAGAGAAAGGGCTCTGAAAATAATAATGGATCATCTATGTGATACATGCATGTCATAGGAACTTGCAAGTGGCTGTGGCCGAACACATCAAACCTGTGGAGCTGCTTCTAAAGTTGTAAAGATAAGGTCATTTGGGCATGTGGGGGGATACCTGAAGGGCCATCCCTTCATGAGGTCTGAAACATCTCACACACACCTGTGAATCACTAGATCAATCTGCTGGATCACCGAACTATTGAGTATATGAATCTTGATGATGCTAAAGTGGAGCGGATGAGAAGCAACCAAGTCAACGGGAAATAAGGACTGCCTTTGCATGATTTGAGGCACTGAAAAATGATGGAAGCTGGAATGAAGATACACCACCCTCTAGACTTGTCTTCTAGAATGAATGTGCTGATGTCGAGATAAGGAGGTCCACCATAATTGAGGATTGAGGGTCCTCAACTAAGGCATGAGAGATAATTTTAGAGTGACTAATGGACTAAAACCAGGGATGATGATGGAATGGGGTGAATTGAGTAGCAAACAAATGATTTCCTTTGTCAGAGCATAAAAATCATGGATGGCCTGGTAGTGACTGACTCGACTCTATAGGGGATAGGGGATAGTAGCACTGGAGGCCAAAATGGGCTACACGAGAGAGGGACAATGAATGAAAGGATGAAACATTGTAACAAGAGGCAAAGGGACTTGGGAAAGACTCCATGAATGCAATGATGACTCAACTTGGATGCTCTGAATAAGGGCGACTCGATGATGCTGCCACATATAATAGGCCTGCTTGGGTCTATAAAATCATGAGTAAAAGATGGTTACCCATGACAAAAATTGACACATGCATCGACAAGTATGAAGGCTAGGTGGAGCCCTAAGTACAAGTGATGCCAGTGTAGAAATTCTATTTTGAGAGGCGATGTGGCCCTTCTTGGAAAAAAAGCTTCTGGGTGAACTATCAAATCACCAAAAAATAATGGATACACATTTTAGAGCTCAGTGAGAGCTTTCCAATGGTGTTGACTGTTTTCTAAACAGAGCTACCATTTGGTTTCAATTGGTGAAAGAAAAATTGGGGTTTGTGTTTTAATAGGGCGATTTCCCTCCATTTTTATTTATTTGCAAGTGTAGCTATGGTGAATGTGGAGGGGAGAAGGCCCCAAATCTTGCGGCGTTCGTAGTAGACAAACCGACTATCGAAATCAAGATCCGTCAGTTGCAGGTAGATGGCCTATACATACTCTTCAATTCTAGTTGTTTATAATTTCAGATTAGGTGCCCAGAGCTCATGAAAAACATTATACCTGTCCTCACGACTAGCTCACACCTTTTGTGGCCTGAACTGTGACCTAGGTAGCAGGTTTCAAAGGAAAAACGATGACCTTGCAGTTTCAAGGATGAAAAAAGTGCGAGCTACCAAAAGTTGGGTTCTTTGCTATTTTTGGCTACAAACTGAGTCTTGATATTTGTTATGTAGTTTTTCCTTCCTCTGACTTAAATTTTTTTTTTAGAATCTACGCTTCTGTGATCCATATAAATTAGTAAAAACTCTTCCGGTAATAATCACATGCAAAATATTAAATATTAAATATTAAATATTGGTTTTCTGGAGATATGGCAGAGTTAAATATTAACTGGAGAGAGAGAGACCTTGAGTCTCTTCGGTCTGAGATCTAGGGGGATCAGGTTATTCGAGGTGCACTGGAAAGGTATTGGGTGCTCAAGTTGGTTGAGAACCCATTGGTGAGGGCAGGAGAGCCCTTGTTAGCCAGTATAGTCAACCATTGGGACCCGGACCAGGAGTTTTTTATAGTGCAGGGGCACCAGATCGAGCTCACAGTTCATGACATTTATTTCCTAGCCCGTCTCCCACCATTGAGGATGGTGGGAAACATCCAGCCACTATTACCGTGGGGGAGGAATATATTTGAGTCTGTGGAATTCCATTTTCAACCAAATTTCTGTGTCAAGGGCACGAATATAGTGAATGAAGATCTAGAGAGACTAGAAACTCAGGTTATGGTTGCAGCAGTGCTGTGGATCTTGGTCAACCAGGCCTTCCACCACATCACCAGAGGGCAGATGATGCTTGTGGAGAGTGTGTTGAGCGGTACCTACTATGGGTGGGCCCAAATGATGTTGTGATCACTGAAGCGACAACTATCACTATGCAAGCAACAATTGAATCATGAATGTGTGTTTGGTACATTGTTGTGCTCATTCTTCTTTGAGAAGATCTTGACACTTTGACCTCATGTACAGATCCTAGAAGGGGGCCCATGGGAGCCAAGGATGCACCATTTGGGGAAGCTACGGGGAGTCAGGCATGTGTTTCGACCTGATTTCTTTGCACATTGGAACCAAATACTGTTGTATATAGATGAATATCCATAGAGTGGTATGAATTATCATGGGGACACATATTTTCCACTTCGACCCAGTTGAGTATGGCGATTAGATGGTAAGTAACAATTTGTTATGTTTTATGGTGCATTTTAATGTTTTAGAATTATATATGAGGTACTGATTCATTACTTTTGATATGCAGACATAGCACTGGTGAAACTGGCCAGGTATATGGGATGACCAGCAGTGCCAGGGGTTTCCGAGTCTAGCACAACTAGAGGAGCTGATAGAGCTAATTAAGAGGCACTATTGGAGGATGTCAACTAGAGATGCGAGTTGTTGATGACCAGTGTATGAGAGTGTGGCTAGAAGGATCTTGATGACCGCTACATTGAGGCATGTGTTGGTCTACCCTCGGAGTGGCGAGGGGTCATGCAGCGCAAGGTGATGACCGGGTAGGGTATGTAGGATCTACGAGTTGTAGGAGCTGAGCCATTGGCTTGGGACCCTCTAGATAGTGATTAGATGTAGGGGCATGAGGTGCCCCTAGTTTTGATTTTGGAAACATTCTATGGGCATGTCAGATGTATTAGAGTAGAGGACTCCAAAAAATTTATGATTTTGTCAACACATATTATGGATATGTATATTTTATATATGAAGAGAATGTGGCTCACCATTTTTTTATTGTTATCCTCTTGTGTTAAATGCATTTGATAAGTGTCAATATAAAATATTTTTTTCAATGTTATCTACATAGTAATTTAAGTCTCTTGGTACATGATTGAATGTAATGGTTTGAAATTCACGCATTAATAGTTTCACTTATAAATATCTTCTAAAAAGGACTTCATTATGCACATGATATATTCCATTCAATTTCCTGACAAGTAGCAGGGAATCTAAACGAACATGAAGATGAAGGATGCGATGTTCAAAGGCATCGACTAACAAACCTATCACTACATCATATTCAGACTGATTATCTGTGGCAGATCCAAAGCATACGTCGTTGGAAAGGAATAACAAATGTATGGGGGTAAAAATGACCGAGGCTAGGTTTCGTGAGTAGCGACTTGCACCATCGGCATAGCCAATGTATGATGTGGATGAAATATCCATTTGAAAGGCATCACAAGAAAAAAAAGGAGAAGATGATGTAAAATGAAAGAAGCCTGAATGCATGGAAGAAATAAAACACACATGTGGGATACTATGGGTAAAATTTCTATGCCCCTTAAACTTTTTAAAGATATGGTCAATATAAGGTGTAAGGAAGTTTTCTTGGGGAAAAACTTTATTTAGGTCACGAAAGTCGATACAGACATGAATGGCGCTTGTTTTATTGAGCATGGGATAGGAACAACTATTCTTCTTGAGCTTATCTATCTTGATTTTGAGAGCCTCTCATCGAGAAATAGGTCTGAAATTTTGACGGACATGATAGGCATTGGCCACGTGTCGATATTATTTTGAAAATGGCTGGATGAAGTCCATGCATATCTGAATAGGACTTGGCAGAAAAATTACAAAATTATTTGAGTAGCTTTGTGTAAGCCTCAGTTTCTTCTAGGACACAGTGTGCCCCGAAGGCAATGTTTTCTTCGTCAAAAGCATCAGGTGCAGGAATGGGATTTCTAAACTGATTGACCTCATCAAAGGTGAAGTATTTAGACTCCATAGCATACTGGTAAAGGGACTATTATGGGAGGATGTATGCACGGTAGTGCACATCATCCCAAGGAAATTCAGGGGTGGTCATTTCTTGCTTAATGTCTTCATCAGAATGAAATATGGGGCGACTGGTAGAAGAAAGAGCACATGACGTGGTGGGGCTACATAATACATCAACATGAGAGATATGGTTCAGATACACATTGCTACAAAGGGTACACGAAGAGATAGTAGATGAAACATCTACCGATTTTGAGCCGAAGGTGATCGCCGAAGGAGGTTCAGTCAAAATAGAAGGGGATGCCCCAAAGGGGCCTTCCACCATGGATCTCATAGATGATGACAGATAGAGGATGGTGGCCAATGGTTTCATCGTCTCAACATCGGGTGGAGGTATTTCAATTTCTTCTGGTTCAGGCTCAGCCAAACGAACAAGTAGAGGAGTATCAGGTGAGCTACACTCGTCCTCAAGGTGGCGGATGGCTTCAAGGGTGTCATGAAAATCTTCGAGATGAGGGAAAAGGTGAGAATAGTGGTCATAAATATCACATAAAGCACAAGGGTAATTTGTGCACAATGATTTTAGTTTCTTAGTTGAATCGGGTAAGGTAACATGGACCTCGGGGATATCGAATTCAGGAAACAATTCATTGACCACAGGTTTGAGAAGAGGAAATTCAGGACAATTTTCAGTGGCATGCCCAACAACATCACACAAAGTGCATGGATATGACTTACTTGGAGGCTTAGGAGGAGAAGGAGTTATTTTAGAAACCTTATCCTTTGGTTCCTTCTTTCTTGCTTCCCACCCCCCCGACTAGATGATTTCGCAACAGGAGTAGATTCCTGTTGAGGTGGATGAGGCACTGAAGAAAAGGTAGGGTTCGTAGCAGACAATAGGACTGGGGTCAAAGCAGTATAAGGTTTGAGTTGACTAGGTAGGGTTTTGGCTGTGGGATCAATGTACCAAACTGGGATCCTCATGTCAAATTGGGAAGGCTCAGCTTAGCCATAACATGCACCAAAAATACTCCAAAGGGGGGAGCTAAAAATGGTATCGGAGCAGAGTGGTAATGGCCTGGCAGAATAACTCCCAATTGGTTAAGGCTAGGAGGAATTGTTCTTGGTTGAAAAGGAGTGGAAGAGACACCGACAAAAGAGGAAGGTCCTTGGAAGGAAGGCCCTGTAGGATTTTTCAAGTGACCACTAGCAGGTTCCAGAGGCATAGGATGCTAGGTGGTTGAACTAGATCGCTTATGGCTAGTATGAGACAATTGCATCATGAAAACATTCGACAAGCTGGGATCTGTGACAAGAGGGGGGGGGGGGGGGGCTAGGGAAAGCACGAAGCAAGGTGGAATATTTATAGACTCCAGGAGACACACTGGTTAAAGGTGTGATTGATGGTTTATCAGCCACCGAAGAGGTGATGGACTCAGGAGAGAGGTGAGACTTCGATTCGTAATATGTCAACTAATCAATGATAACGATCTTTCCATTATGAGGGAAGCACATATTATGATGAACCGTAGATATGACATGATACATCGCATAGGTGTATCTATGACACAACATGATGTTGTAATCCAAGGGGGCATCAATGACTTCAATGTCAGTACAAACAGTCTTTCCCGCAAGAGTGTCCGGACAATTGCAGTACATGCCAAGGGGCTAAGAAGGGTGACCGTCCCAAGAACGCAGAGTGATGGTGGAAGGGAATAACTCGGGTGATATGAGTTTCCTCCAAATGGAGGCAGACATCACGCAAGTGGATGCATCATTCTTAGTGATGCCACACAAGACATGGGAATTACGATTCTTGACTATTATTTGGAAGGTGACGGATGAAGGTAAGGGGGGATTTTTTGATTTGTCAACATCAAAGACGATCAAACGATCATCTGAAGTGTCCCTAGTGCCTAGAGCAGATAATAGAGCTTTACATTGTGAAGGGAATGACTGGAGGACTTCCAACGTTGACATGATAGAAGGAGATTGTGCCAAGTCATATATTATTCTCTATTTATGGGCGGCTTTGGAGTAAGCATCAATTTGTCATAATGGCCCTTTGGGGATCTTGGGAGTGACCTTTGCCCATATCTGAGGGATCGGTTAGCAGACATTCAGTGTCGAAAACATTGTTACCGATGAAATAGGTAACTTGACCTCAAAACAGGAACTCTAGCCCAAAAAGACTCAAAAAACATGAAAAAACACCCCAAAAACAAAAAAAGTGTATTCCAGAACGCCTTGGTTTTTTTTGAAGGTCAAATTTCAACATTTTATAAAATTATGCTAAAAACAAAATTGTTTCTTGAAAAAAGGATTGAAAAAACACCCTCAAAACAAAACCAGTTCATGTTGGAATAACAAAAATAAAAAATTGTGTCATATTTTTGACATTTTTAAAAATAGAAATAACATTTTTTAATTTTTAAAATTCAAACATTAAAAAAACCTAAAATTTAAGAAAAAAATAAATTTAAAAAATAAAAACATTTTAAAGCTTAAAATTTAAAAATATATAGGAATAAGAAAATAAAAATAAAAACAAAATAAAATTTTTAATTCAAACATTAAAAAAAACCTAAAATTTAAGAAAAAATAAAAAATAAATTTAAAGATTAAAATTTCAAAAAATATAGAAATAAAAAAATAAAAATAAAACAAAATAAAAATATTAAATTAAAAAAAAAAACAATTTATAAAAGGAAAGAAATTATAAAAAATTAAATATAGAAATTAAATTTAAAAAAGAAAAAGAAAACGTTTATTAAATTAAAAAAAAAAATCAATTTTAAAATAAAAAATTAAATTTAAAGAAATATATTAAATTTTAATAAATTTAAAACTTAAAAAAAAAAATTAAAAAAAAAATACATTATTTAAATTAAAAGTAAAAAATGAAAAATTAATTAAAAATAAAAAATGAAAAATAAAATACAATAAAAATATTAAATTTAAAAAATATATATATATTAAAAAAACAAATAAATTTTAAAAATAATATATATATATATATATATATATATATATATATATATATATATATATATATATACTTACTTAAATTAAAAATATATATATTAGATTTTATTAAATTTAAAAGAAAATGTTAATATTAAAATAACAAATTAAATTTAAAAAAGAAAAATATTAAATTTTAATAAATAAATGAATAAACAAATAAATTTTAAATATAAAGAAAAAAAAAACATTGTTAAAATAAAAAGTTAAAAAATTTTAAAAATCAATTAAAAATGAAAAATTGAAAAAATAAATTAAATAAAATATATTAAATAAAAAATAAAATAATAAACAAACCAATTTAAAAATATTAAGTTTGATTTAAAAAAAAAATAATAAATAAAATACGCAATTTTAATTGAAAAAAAAAAATTTATGTAATTAAAAAAATAATAATAAAAAAATTAAAAATTGAAAAAAATATTAAATTCAAATAAATTAAAAAGAAAAATACAAAATTTTAAAAAATTAAATGAAAAAACTAAACATAAAATTTAATAATAATAATAATAATAATAAAATCAATTTAATAAAAAAAAATACAAAATATAATAAAAATTATTAACAAAATTTAGAAAAAAAAAAAATTAGAAACAAAAAAAATGAATAAAATTAAAATTAAAAAAATAAAAAAAATAAAAAAATAAAATAAAATAAAATAAAATAAATAAATAAATTTCAAATATAAAAATTAAATTAAAAAAATAATTTTGAATTTTTTGAATTTAAATTTAAAAATAATAATAATAATAATAATAATAATAGAAACTAAAAAAAATTATAAAAAAAAAAGAATTTTTTGATCGTGGTGGTGTTGCTAATCGGCCTCCCGCCCAGGTGGCGGCAGAGGCTGGCCGCTAGGCGGGCGGGGAGGCTACATGTAGCCCCCCGCCCGCACAGCACCCAGCCTCCGCCGCCACCTGGGTGCGAGGGCGATTCCCGGAATCGGCCTCCCGACGCCCGAGGGCGATTCTCGGAATCGACCTCCCACCCAGATGGCGGCAGAGGCCGGCCACTTGGCGGGCGAGGAGGCTGCATACAGCCTCCGCCGCCACCTAGGCGGGAGGCCGATTGGCGGTGCCACCACAATAAAAAATTTCCTTTTTTTATTTTTTTTAAATTTTAATATTTTTTTTTAAATTCAAAAAATTTAAAATTATTTTTTTTAATTCAAATTTTTTATTTTAAATTTATTTTTTTTTAATTGTTTTTTTTTTTTTTTAATTTTGTTTTTAAATTTAATATTTTAGATTAATTATTTTTTTAAATTTAAAATTTATTTATTAAATTTATTAAATTTTAATTTAATTTAATTTTTGTTTTTAATCTTTTAGTTTATTTAGTTTTTCATTTTTAAAATTTATAAATTGTTTCATTTAAAAAAAAACAGTAAATTTATGGATATTAGTTTTTTTTCATTTTTTTTTGTTTTTTAGTGATAGTTTTTTTTTTTTTAATTCTTTTATTTTAATTTTCTTTTTCAATTTTTTTTTGTTTTTTTGTTTTTTTTGTTTTTTTTTTGTTAATTTTAAAATTTGTATTTTTTTTCTTATTATTATTATTTTTTTAATTTAATTTTTTAAATTTAATTTTTTTTATATAAATTTTAATTCTGTAATTTAAATTATTTTTAAATTTTCTATTTAATTTTTTTTTTTAATTATATGGTTTTTTTAATAACTTAGAAAAAAATGTTTTTGATGTTCTTTTTTTTTTAAATTTTTTTGGTTAATTTTTGTTTTTTTTCTTTAAATTATGTGTTTTTTTTTCAAATTTTGTCATTTCTTTTCATATAATTTTCCAATATTTTTGTTTTTTTTTTGTTTTATTTATTTATTTTTGTTTAAATTTTTTATTTTTACGAGTTAATTTTGTTTTTTTTACATTTTTCTTTGTTTTTTTATTGTTTTTATATATATATTTTTTATCTAAGTTTTCTGTTTTATTACCAACATGAAAATCACCACTCTAAAAAAAAAAGGTTGATGCTGCATCAATACGTTTCAAAATTAGCATGAAAATCACCGCTCTAAAAAGTTGATGCTACATCAATACGTTTCAAAATTAGCATCAAAATAACTAACATTTTAAAACAAATATTCATACTTCATAAATAAAAATATTAGAGTGTCAAAAATGTGCACCAAAAAAAAGGGGTGATTTTGCATCACCACTTTTCAAAATCGGGTGCTTTTTATGCTACCAAAAAAAAGTAGGTAACAGTGCGGTTACCTATTTCATCGGTAACAGTGTTCGAACTAGACTCTGTATAAATGGTGGTTTGAGGTTCGGTTGTAGATGAAGTAGGAGGCTTTCTAAATTGGCATGACCGAGTTTGGAGGTTCAAATCCGTGGTATTAACCATGTCAAAATTCATCATGTGAATCAGGTAATTAGAGGTACCATAGGGCCGTTGAAATAGATAGAAAGGAGGTTGAGAAACATTGGGGTAAACAAGTTGAACCATCACATGCCTTGACATTGGTTTATGCAATGGGGAAAATGTGCTTTGTCCTAGATACATGCTACCGAGATGGGGATAGGTGCTACAGGAGATGTCCCCTCCCTAAGGAAACCATAACACATGGGAGGATGAGTATAAGGATGTGGAAGAGATGCAATGATACGGTCAACAACGTGAGATTCCCTTGGGGAGTTGGCACCACCAGGTCTAGGAAGATCCGGTAAGAAGGAAAAAGCATCATGAGAAACAAATATAGATAGACGCAGTCATCGAATGTAGGAGCTCGACATAAGCTCCTCCTTCTTCTCCATTCTTGGACATGTTAGGAAAGGCGGGCAGTAGAAGTTTCACAGAATGAAGTCAATAACTTGGTATTGGTATCATATTGGAGAGGTAGTTGGAAGTAGGACATGAATGCTTTAACAAGAGTCACAAAAGTGGAATGAGAGGCAGAGGCCTGGTCAACATACCACTTTGCAACATCTCCAGTGTGCGTGTGTTGGAATAACCGAAGATAGATAGAGTCATCAGTGACAGAATTGGATGAAAAGCACATGTGAAAGGAGCGGACGTGATTAGTATGGTCCTCTCCGGAATTTCATTCTAATTTATGAATATTAGAAGGAAGCTTAGTTGGCATAATAGGCCAACTTGGATCATGGAGTATAGGATCGTTAATTAACTGGCTAAAATTTGGAAGGCTCAAACCACCCATAAAAGGTAGAAAAGGAGTAGCCAGAATGGTTCTGGTAGAGGTTCCACTAGTAGCATCTCTAGAATTAGGGTCAGGGCTACCACCAGCATTAGGACCAGCACCTACATTCATGCCTGACATTGTGATAGAATGAGGTGAAGGGGAACCGGGTTTGGAATCAGAGGGAGGGGCCGATGAACCAGAATTAATGTCTATATGGAGACTGAGCAAAGGACTAACTCAGCGTCTACGAGGGGGAGTCAGTCTTCCTAATGGAAACTGAGGATGAAGTCCTATGAGTCTCCGTGATAAATGCCTTGGGGGCACAATGATCGCAAGACTCAGATACCCAAACAAGGTGGAAGAGAAATAAACAAATGTTCCAAGGGGTAGATAAATTAATTATGATGTTTATGTCTTGGCTTCGTAGTGTAAACAAGTGCTCTTTGCTTTAGCTGTGCATGTGTGAAATATGTGTATTAATTTTAATTAATCACATATGGTTGTGTATAAATAAAAAGGAAAAATGTAGTATAACTATAAATAAAGTTGAAGCGACAGTAAAATATAGAGCTAAAGATGCATAAATTCAACCCAAAAAGAAGGGCTCCCAAGAAACTATTCTAATAGGGGGGAAAAATTGACTCAAATCACACAAAATGCCAAAAGATCTAAGGTCTAAGGGACAAGGATCTAAAGACTCAGATTTAGTGAAAAGAGGTGCAGAAAACAACAAGAAACCAAAGGGGAAAATTCTACAAAATGGGAGGGGATAGGTTAGAAACCTAATGGGAAATAAGAGGGACTGTAAGGGAGAAGTCAGAAAAGACTCAAGAGGGAGATTTTGGATGAGATAATAATCGATTTGAATGGATTTGAAAGAAAAAGAAATCAGACCCTGAAAAATGGTTGAAAGCGATGCAAAATCTCAGACTACATACTCAGATAAACCCTTCCTAAAAAGGTGGAAGTGTAGTGAAGCCCTAAGGGGATTGTTCCCAGTTCAAAAATAAAAACTGAGCATATCCAGGCCTAAGACAAGTGGAGACAAAGGTCAATCAACCATGAATAGTACTTGTGGCAAACCTTGAAAATTTAGAAAAAACCCAACAAGGAACTGCAGCTCGTAGGTACTGACATGTTGGCTTGTGAGCTCACAGTTTTTGGCCTAACAACTACTATTTGAGGCCTGAACTCACAGGTTTAGGGCCAAGAAGTGCAATTTTCACTTCAGGGAGTCTCGGCGGCAGGTTGTTGAAAATTTTTGTTGTCTGTGGCGCAGCTGATACTTGTTACCTGCAGAAAGCACCCAGAAACATGTGGAATTTAGATTTTTTATTGTTTTAGGGCATGAAAGGTAAAAAAACAACATTAAGCAGCTAAAGTAAAAACCCTAGGTACTGAAGCAGTTGGTCACATAAGAAATCTAAATAAAGCCCTATGGAGTCATTGATTGTTAGAATGAAAATCTTAACACAAGTGTACGAAAGGAGATCACTTTCGCTGCACATGACAAACAGACCTAACAACAAAGATGGTTGTCTAACTTCTTTATATCTGCAATAGATAGTTGAAACAAATGCAAAATAAATCCAGTTCTATGCAATAAAAGAAGCTAAACATAAAAATGAAATATGAGTTTCTCCAAATATCTAATGGACAAGACAAGATTTATAATTTAAAAATAATTTTTATATTATGTAACACTTGGGAAGGGAACATAAAGAGCCCCCCTTAATGGGATGGGTTCTTGGATGTCCTCAATGCTTCAGCTTCAGAGTTTCTCTATCAATGGTGTAGAAAACCTAAAGCGTGTAGAACTCAAAGGGAGCTCAATATGCAAAAAGAAAATAAAA
Source organism: Pinus albicaulis (assembly GCA_034641835.2). Lineage (NCBI taxonomy): Eukaryota > Viridiplantae > Streptophyta > Pinopsida > Pinales > Pinaceae > Pinus > Pinus albicaulis. Next base: position 180,841,505 of record CM076584.1, read on the forward strand.
GTGAATCAAAGTGTGACAATGATAAGAGGATCAAAGACTGACCATGATAAAAGGATTAAAGGTAAAAAGTGAATGGAAAACCCTCCTATTTATAACAAAGTATTAAGTTATCCTTGATAATCATGCATAGTAAAATATTATTAACCAAGATCTAGATCTAACTACTTGGAATATTTTATTATATTTTGTTGGAGGGAAAAAGGATTTAAATTGGTTAAATCCCTTTATTTAGGAATAATAAACAAATAAATGATTTATTTATTATTTAAAGAATGGGGTTAATGAATAATTAAACAAATAATGATTTATTTAATTATTAAGAAGGAATAATAATTAAATAAGGATTAATTAATTATTCCTAGAGAATAATAAGATAAATAATGATTTATCCAATTATTTCTCATTAATTGAGTTAAATATGACTACGAATATTATTTAAGTAAAGGTTTAATTAATTATTCCTAGAGGAAAATCAAACAAATATGGATTTAGTTAATTATTCCTTATGGTGTATTTCGATTAATCTAATTATACATGGTTAGATGACCAAAAATTGGTGTAACAATACTTGGTATTTTATATATTATAATTTATGTGGTTGAAATTATTTATAGTTTCACTTGATATTATTTAGTATTGTAATTAACATATGTAACTTTGTGTTTTCGTATTAGATTAACATGTACATTGTAATTCAGCAAGGATTATGCAAAGAAAAAAAATATGTGAAAGAATGACAACTTCTAAGTAGAAACAACACCCACTTGGACACCTCCTCGGCAAGGATGCCAAAAAGTGGTGAGCCTCAGTATTTCACAAGAGTGTTGCTACTCCCAAGGCTTCCAAATTTAATTATCAACCTAGGGTTTGTACAAGATTTTAAGAGATGACAACACTATACGGATAATAGGTTGAGCCCTACTCACCTAAATTTATAGAAATGAACTAGAAAAAGGCATATAGAGATCAATTTATGAACTAATTCTAGATTAGGAAGGAAGGAAATTGCATGAAAACAAAGTTCTATTACTGTTGCAGAAACATAAATATTACTTTATTTGCAAACGAATGGAAATGTTTCTTAGTCAAAAGTAAATTATAACCCTATTTTTAGGAATGTCAAGGCTACACTACTTGGATAAATGTAAGCATTGGTCTATTTGCTGAATGTGAATGTTGCAGATGGAGGAAACCTAGTCTATGTAATGGAATAAAAATGCTTGAAATTGAAACTCTAGATTAAGGAGCATAAATCAAAGCAAGTGATCTAATATATTTTACGTAAGGAAAAGAATGAAATCAAACTTTAAGCATTTAATTGTTCCAAAGAGGGTAGAATTAGTGACATAATACATTATACATCTCACGATATAACAAAACAAAATCATTGTTGTGCTAAATTCATAAATATGTCCACTAACCCTAATCACAATTTTTTTTTTGTAGTGGATGAGAGGAAACTCTTAGGTGGAATTTGGTCTCTCTGAATCATGTTTTCAGAGCCTAAGGGACACCATTCAAGGCTAGGTGGAAACAATCAAGCTTTAGGATCAATTTTGGGCATTTTTACACGTAGATGTTGATGAAAAAATATTTTAATTAATTCAAAATAGTGCTCAAGTACATCAAAAATGGAAATTGAAATAACAAGTTCTCAATTAATTAATAGCATCTATCCTTCTACAACAATTTAAATCATATTGAGACATTATGCTTGCTTATTTATACATAAGTAACTAAGGGGAAGCCTCCTTGGAAAGATGGTTTCTTCCCTCTAAAATTCCTAAAAGGATGGATGTTACTCCATGTAGTTTTTGAGTTCATGAGCTACTAGTGGATCTTCAAAATTGAAGTTAGTAATTGTAGGGAGCATGTCGATATTTGTGTGAGTAAATTTAGGATACCAACCTCATATATCTTCTCTAACTTCCTTCTAATGTATCCCTCCATATTAAATTCATTTTAATGCACTCTCTACCTGTAGATTAACCACATTAGGCCACAATATATGATAATCATCCTATAGTATTCCTAGTAACCACATAATAGTAAAAAATATGCCATTAAATGTGATAAGTTAATTAAATATAGTGTGAAGGAAGGCTAGATGGGCCTTGTTATTTACCTGTTAATAAGGCCCATAAATTGTTGCAAGAGACAGGTTTTTGTTCTTTAGAGATAAGTTGGGGCTGGTGGATATTAACCCCCTCATTGAGAGGGAGTGTGGGTATGACTACATTATAGATCGATACTCTCTTAGAAGGGAAAATGAGTCCAAGAGACCTAGAGGGCTCAATAGGCAGTGTTGAATGATTGTGTGATGGAGGCCAATCCTGATCACACACTAGTAATAGTGGAGAGAAGTCATGGATCATGATCATGGACCACACATGGTGGAGTGAGTTCCTTCAACATCTAGACTCTAATAAAACAATAGAATTGTGGAGTAAGATCCTACACCCTAATTTCACATTGGGAAGGGTGGATTGAGTTCCTAGACCATAATCACACATCAAGAAGGGTACATAGTGAGGCCCGTTTAGCATCTAGACCCGATAAAAACTAGGAAGGGGTTGAGTGAGGTCTTGGCACGGAGAGTTCACTAGGAAGGTTGAGTGAGCTTGTTAGTTAAGGATCTTAAATTTTTTTCCTATGTAGATGCCAAGGGATTCAAGGACTAATCATTCTTTTTCACACTAGTCAAATAATTATTTTTCAACTTGAAAAGAATGCCAAAATAATAACCAAATCGAAGAAAAATGGAACTAAATGAGAAAGGATGAGTTGAAATTTATTTTCAATCTACTTATTAGATCAAAATAAAATCTAGCTTGTAGCATGCATTTTCCTACATTCATATTAGATTATTATTTCTAGGATCAAAGAATATTGTTGTTTAATCACTAATTGTGCAGAGAAAAAGGAATGTAGAAAGAGGAAACTAAAAATACCTAACTACTTTAAGAAAAAGAAACTATATATTTTTGGCCTGCCAATACCACATCCCCAACCAAGCACCTGACAAGATAACTAACTGGAATACCTATAGAAGAAATATTTTTATGGAAAAATGTACTAGACAAATAAGGAAAATATGACAAGGAAAGGAAATGGATTAAAGAAATATACAAGAAAGAGAGACTAGAGCCTGCATGATGGTACCTAACCCAAAGAGACTCATCCATATGGAATAAACATATTTGTGGATGAAAAAGAATATTTTAGTTAATGAAAAATAATGCTAAAGTAAATAAAAAATGGAAATGGAAACAACAAGTCCTCAATGCCTTAATAGCCTATATCCTCCTACAAAAATTTGATTTGTATTGAGCCGTTAGGCTCGCTTATTTATACAAAAGTAACTCAGGGGAAGCCTCCTTGGAAAGATGGTTTATTCCCTGTGAAAGTCCTAAAAGGATGGATGTTTCTCCTTGTAGTTTTCGAGTTCATGAGCTGCTAGTGGATCTTCAAAATGGAAGTGAGTAATTATAGGGAGTATGTCTATATTTGGGTGAGATAATTTAGGATACCAACCTCATTCATCTTTTCTAACTCCCCTCTAATGTATCCTTGCAAAATAAATGAATTTTAATGCACTTTGTATGTGTAGATTAATCACATTATGCCACGATATATGATAATCATTCTATAGTATTCCTAGTAACGAAATAATAGTAAAACATATCCATTAAATACGATAAAAAAGGTAAATATAGGGTGAAGGAAGGCTATATTGGCCTTGTTACTTACCTATTAATGAGACCCATAAATTGTTCCAAGAGACAAGTTTGTGTTCTTCACAGAAAATTTGGGGTTGGTGGATATTAACCATCTCATTGAGAGGGAGTGTTGACATGACTACATCATAGGTATACACTCTCTTAGAAGGGAAAATGGGTCCAAGAGACCTAGAGTGCGCAATAGGTAGTGTTGAGTGATTGTATCGTGGAGGTCGATCCCGATCACACACCACTAATGGTGGAGATAGGTCATGGACCATGATCACACACCACACATGGTGGAGTTAGGTCCTTCAACATCTAGACTCTAATAAAACACTAGAATTGTGGAGTAAGGTCCTAGACCCTAATCACACATTGGGAAGGTTGGAGTGAGTTCCTTGACCATGATCACACATCAGGAAGGGTGTATTGAGGCCTTTTAAGCATCTAGACCCGATCACAATTAGGAAGGATTTGAGTGAGGTATTGGTGTGGAGAGTTCATGAGAAAGGTTGAGTGAGCTTGTTAGTTGAGGATATTAATTTTTTTTCCTATGTAGAGGTCAAGGGATTCAAGGACTAGTCATTTTGGAAGAGTGACTTCTAATATGCTGATGGCATTTCCATGGGTTTGGTACCACCCTGGATATGGGTAGCATTAGATGCTAACGATAGATAATGATACTGATAATATTTGATAGAGAAATTTGTTCAATTTTAGAATAACTATGACAATGGTTATGAATGCCTCCCTAGTTAAGTGGGAGTGACAAATATCTAGCTATGTTTGGTTTCCAAATGTAAATTTGGCCACTTGAGGTAATTTTATTTATCATTGTAAATCATATGTATAAATGCTTGAGTCAAAAGAAAATTTATTTCGAGTCAAATTCTCATTGGGACTTCTAAAAGATACAAGCATGAATTTCTGAAATGACAATTTTGGCTCCAAAATTTTCAAGTGAGTTTCCCTCCAAGTCAATTCATCCCTCGCCAATAGACATGTCCATTCACCCTAGTGAGACTACTATATAAATCAAACTCGAGCTCCTCAATTTGAAAATTCTCATTCTCTCACATAAGATACAATTTATAGGAAATTGAGTGAAGTACAAGAAGGATAAAAATAAGGTTGATTTTTCTCTCTCCTCCCTCTCTTGCAACTCACACATATGAAGTCATCTCTCTCTATCTGTGGTTCACATTTTCATGGGGCAGAAATTTATGGGTTATTAGGGAAATTATTGTAGGGACGAATTTTTGTGGTAATTGGAAATTGCAAGAGGGATGAACTATGAAAAGACAATATTAAGAGTGAAGTGCACGATTAGATTGGGTGACTTCACTTGGAGGAGAATACCAGGTTTGACAATATTTATAGGTGTGTCTCTCGTTGAACAAGAAGAATTTATGTATTGAAAAAGGCTATTGCACTTTTCCTCGTAGTGGGTTTTGGTAGGGTAAAACTTGAATTATCTTGTGTGTTCTGATCTCTATTATTCTATTATTCTTTATGGTTGAATTTCTGACTTTAATTGTAGAATGATATATTGGAATAAGTTAAAAGAAGATCTACATATAAAGTAATCAACAGAATTTGAGAAATATTGTGCTAATCGTAACTACACTAAGAAATTCAACAAGTGTGAAGGAGGAAGCACAAAAGAATCTTGCTATATGCACAAGGAAATAAATAAAATGAGATCTCTCGCACGGAATAGAAGGTGGAAAATTTCACTCCTTATAAACCTTAATATTTTCCAATGACAAGAAAGAGCATGTATTTCTTCGTAAGAGGTGAGGGGTGGTTAAGAGCATGTATTTCTTCCTTAGAGGTGAGGGGTTCAAAACTAGAGAGGGGTAGAGTATGTATGCCTTAGTAGACTTAGATCTCAAATAATTGCACGAAGGTGGGTCCTTCGTCCCACAAAAAAAAAGATCTTATACACTAATTTGATGTGTGACTTGGAAGTGACCTTAAAATTAGATAATAATAATAATAAACATTCAATTTTAATATTTTATAAAGTAAATGAATAATGTTTTTTATGTTTTATAAATTAAATAAATCATTAGTAACATACACATAGAGGCTATTTTCATTATATGATTTCTTAATATTAAATGTTTATCTTTTATAAACTAGATAAACCATTAGTAACATACACATTGAGCATATTTTCTTATATGAATTCTTATGTTGCAATCATTTCTAAATTGTGCAAATCATGGAAGGATGACCACCAATCCTTTGCAGGATCAAGTCGAAATAGTAAACAAACCCTAATTTTAAATTAAAAAAAAATAGAACATAATTAAAAGTTATGAAATTCGGTATAAAAGCATAGGCCAACCTTTTATATTTAAAGGAGAGATCCCTAAAATGCAACAATTATGTTATATAAATAAAATTTAATGAGATTCGGCACGAAACAACATGTTCTATTTCTATCCTTCGTTATCTATTTATATCGCCAATAAAAGGAGAGATCAATCTTTTTGGTCAAACTTTTCCGAATCAGAAAGAAAGCAAGTTTGTAAGCCTAAGAAAGAACCCTAAGCTGGTATAGGAAGAAGAGAAAGAAATGTGAAAGTTCGTAAGCTTAAGAAAGAACCCTAAGCTGGTACATCAAGAAGAGAAAGAAATGTGAACAACTTAGAGTATTGAAGACACATTACATTTAACCGTAAAAATGGTGGTGGAAGGAACTGAGCCTATTATTCCATTTCCCAATCCTCGGAAAATGCATCAATGGTATAAGTTTGACAGGTCTTCTAACAAGTTTAAAGAAGAAAGATGCACTTTCTTAGACTCCATAAGAAACTAATGCCTTTGAACATATTAAAGAAGTAATGAGCCACGCACGAGTGCCAGCTACACCAGACTTCACAAAACATTTTATTGTGGAATGTGATGCCTCAAGAAATCGAATTTCTGTTGTTTTAATGCAAGAAGGAAGACCCATTTATTCTGAAAGTCATCCAATGAAAGGAAAATATATACACAAAGCTATTTGTGAGAAAAAAAATTTGGAAATACTACATGCACTAAATAAATGATGACCTTAGCTAATGGTAAGACACTTTAAGGTAAAAACAAATCATGATAGTATTAAATACTTTTTCGAACAAAGATTATCTTCATAAGATCAACAAAAATGGGTGAGAAAGATGTTAGGTTATGACTTTGAAATTGTCAAAAAATAAGGGAAGCAAAATGTTGTTGTAGATGAACTCTCAAGAAAGGATGAGAATGTGGAAGAATTGATTTGTGAAATTTCTATTATCCAACGATATTGGATAACTACAACAAGGGGTGAATGTAATAATGACGAGTAGTGTGGACACTCATTCAAAATTTGTAGAAAGATCCCACCACATGTTATACAGTTAGCTGGAAACATGATTCATTACAGTACAAAGATCAATTATATATTTTTAATAATTCCCAAGTCAAACAAAATATTATGTTGGAATTGCACACCTCTCCCTTAGGAAGGAACTCAGGATTTTTAAAAACTTACCACAGGTTCAAGAAGGATTTTTTTGGGATGGAATTAAACCAATATTCAAAAGTTTGTGGTGTAATTTTTTGTTTTCCAGCAAAATAAAGTTGAGATAATTAAGAACTTTGGTCTGTTACAACATTTATTCATACCAAGTCAATGTTGGATAGAGGTTTCAATGGATTTTATCACAGGTTTACCCAGGTCTAAGGGAAAGACTTTCATCATGGTGGTAGATGGTAATTTCTAAGTATGCAAAATTTTATGCATTATTGCATCCTTTTAAAGCTAGTATAGTTGCTACTGCATATATCGAAGAAATTCAAAAGCTACATGGAAACCCAAAGATTATTGTAAGCAACATAGATCCCATTTTTATAGGAATTTTTTGGACAAAATTATTTTCTTGTATGGGTACTGAATTAGCTCATAGTTCATCATATCATCCTCAATCTGATAGGAAAACTGAGATGGCAAATAAATGTTTTGAAGGATATCGTTGTTTCCTTGAATCTAATAAAAAAACATAATGGGTCAAGTGGTTACCTCTGGTTGAATGGTGGTATTAAAATTCCTTCCATAATACAACAAAAATTACCCCATTTATGGCACTTTATGGATATCATTCACCTTCCTTCTCATCACCTCTAAGAGAAAATTCTAAGGTTCAAGCAATGGAAGATCACATCTTGCATCAATAGAAAGTTCTCCAACTCTTAAAGGATAAGCTCACTTTGGCGCAGAATCGAATGAAGTAATAGGAATATCAACATCACAAGGAAATAAGTTTTTATGTAGGTGACTAGGTATCTTTAATGTACAATCATACAAGAAAATGTCCCTCAAGCAAGCTAAGAAGGATAATAAATTGTCACCAAAGTATTATGGTCCTTACAAGGTGTTGTAAAATATTGGTACTATGGCATACATACTGGAGCTTCCTGCATCTTCCCAAGTGCACCCAATTTTCCATGTCTCATGCTTAAAGAAGGTTATTGGTAACAAGCTTCCAATTCAAACAATATTTCCAGAACTTGGCGAGGAAGGGAAAATGTAATATTCCCAAATAGGAAACCAACAATATATGAACATGAAACTGGGAATAACAGTGAATAACATTACATCAAAATGTATGACAACCATGGAGCCATTTTATTATGTAAATCAACAGAAAATAAGTACAATAGAAGCATGCACAACTCAGATAGTCAAGGCAAGCAAGACTCCCATGAAAAAATATGCCAAATATGAAATGCTGCTACATAGCAGAATACCCTAGGACAAGTACAACGCAGTTTTAGATACTGCAACGCTACTAGAAATGTAAAATAATATAGATCTACTAATGTATGGCTCAAATAATTCTGGTAACAAAGATCTATGCTCCCAAACACATTTTCAAGACAATTTGGAGAGGATTTCCTGAAATATACGAAAATAATAAAATGTCAGAATGCATCCCTAGGGCTTAATAGCAGCTGCAACTCAATAACTGGATGGAGATGACAGAATATGATCTCTGAATGAATATATCTCCTCGAATAGATATTTCAAGTGAAAGGCTAATCCCAACACTGAAGATCTCAGTCTCCAAATAAAACATTGAAACCCCCACTACAGATGCACACTGAAATAATGTGGTCAAAGAGGGAAATTGTGATGTAGATGATGGGAAATGTGTTGGACTACTACTAGGATGTGAAATATTCTCAATAATCCTCCTTTTTGATCTCCCAAGAGAAGGAGTCCTTCCCCCTATGAAAAACTAGCTCTGGAAGTGGGTTTCTCAACCCTCCACTACAACACCCTATAACACAACACAATACTCTGTAGAAACTACGATGTAGTTGAAGACTGAAGCTTGGCATTAAGCCTGAGTGTGGAAAATGAAGTGCCATGCTCCCTTAAGAGGCCTCTGAAGAAATGATATTGGATTCCCACTCGTTAACACCCGGTGCTAAACAACATGGCAATCTCAACTAAACAGCTAAAGAATGAAAAATAGTCATGCAGACCATTAAATCAATAATCAATAAAATACCCCACAATGGCTACCTTTCCCTCCTTATAAACAAATGTGAGCCTTCTTATGTTGGGTCCCACTCATTGGGGTTTCCACCATCATGGAATCTTCCTCCCACTAACACTGTGTTGTCTCTATTGATGATCCACTTCCTCTATACCAGCGTTGTTGACTTGGTCAAACTTGACCTTGTCCACATGCATTAGCCCCTGTTCACACATGATGGTGCTTTATCCAATTATAAATATGATCCCTTTTCATATTAAGAGGGATTTTATGCCTATTAACAATATTTATGGGCCTCTACCATTTATTTATCTAACTAAATGATAAGAGAAAAATTAATATTCCAATTAGTTGCATGCTAATTTAGGAATATTATAGTCCTCCCCTCCAAAATGTTGCTTGTCCTCAAGCAACTGCAAGGATAGAACTGAAATGCCTCCTCTCCTCCTCCTGTAGCATCCTCATATGATAAGCTCCTCTAAGGAACAATATGATGTCTCATTAATAAATCTCCAAGTTACCCCTCCCAAGGATGCAAGTTAGCTTTTGGCGACCATCCCAAATAGCTATCATCATGAAGAAGTAAAATACCCATGGAGGAAACAATGTGTTGTCTAGAGTTCCTCTTGAGGAATGGAATTTGAAATATATTGGCAACTATCATTCCCATGTGAAACCTCCATCCCGAATCTATCATCCATACAAAATGACTCACCTTCCAACATGGAAATTCATAAAAATTTCCCTCCACCTTAAGCTCCTGAAAAATTGGTGGGCTACATAGCTAAACATGATGGATCAAATTTTCCATCCCACACTGTATCTCTCTCCACTTATGATAAGTGTAGAGCTTCTGCTAAATTTGGGCTACAATGATGTTGCCTTCATGAAGCAAAAAGGCAATTGGACCTTCAAAGATCCACTCTTTGGTTCTTGCACTTACCAACCCATATAAAGTGAATATGACATTATCATCATATGGGATCCAAATGAGAGAGGTACTAAAGATTTTACATAGTGCTGGAAGGTACCAACAATATCCCAGTAGTCACAGCACAATTTTCCTAACTGTTGTTCAGAAAATAACATGGCAAGTTGTTTCTTAACAAATTGCTAGTTGTGTATGTCATCACATCTACTAGTAAATGGATTTGTATATCAACTGAGCATATAGAAAATAATACAACACTTTCCTAAAGGAATACAAGAGATGGCTACCTCGATCATAGATGTTGGCCCAAAAATGACCATGAAGCCCAAACAGAGGCTTGCCCTCTTGTGGAGCAATGCACTGTTTAGAAATGGTAAGAGAATGAAAATACTGTGTTAGATAATCAATAACTGAAAAAACATAATTCTTACCATGTACTGAGAGTAAGATGATAATAATATCCATGAATGCGCCCTCCATAGAGGTATGACATACTCCCACGAAGAGGAATGAACCATGTGCTACATGAAGATATTTCTTCTTATGCTTGGAAATCCAAGTCAAGAAGATCATATCATGGTAATAGATGTCTCCATCCACTACTCCATCACTCTCACCTCCTCCTTGTCCATCAAGTGCATCATATGTGAAGTGATCTTGGGAACACTCCATCAATAAACCCAAGCTCCCAAGTGACAACACTGTTGGCCTTTGTAATAAGGCTCCTGTCATCTCGTAGCTCCATTCTTTGACATGTCCAATGTCAAAGCCATATACCATAATTCTTTTGTGTATGGGAGATTCCTTCCAAAGTGGAAGTACCTCCTAATCTTCCAAGGCTAAGGACTAGCCTCTTTTCACCATGATAGTGCCATCACCTACTCCTGCAACATCATGCAAATAATGGGAGAGAATCAACCCATACTCTCTCAAGAATAACCAAGGTAACAACATCTATTGTTGCTCCCTCATCTCTCCCTCATATAAGTCATGGAGTAATATCATGATAGTTGACTTGTAGAATGCCCCATACAACCAAATATTCTACTGCCATAATAAATGGGTGTCTTGTAATGCCTCATCCCATAACATACCCTTTGACAAAGGATATGTCACATGATGGAAAAACTCTTTTAAGAGTAGCCAGCGCAGTGATAGTGTGCTGCTCCAAATCAACAGTGTATCTTGACCCTAGGTCATGCAATGGAATCTCCCCACATTCCTCCATAAGATGTGCTGAAATAATATAAAGTACAAATATTTTCATACCTTGGTTTTGTTTGGGAACATCTTGTATTTCTACAAAGGGTTCCTTCCTCCAGTGTAATGACTTCTCCAACTATTGATGACGATGGCTGCTCCTCTATGGTTGCATCAGCACTGGTATAAGTCACTTCCTCCTCATGAATCTCTATAATAGTGCATGGGACTCTACATGTCAAGAGATCAAGACACTTTGCAAATATGCAAGGGTTCTTTCTCTTGATGCAAGTTCTCTTGCAACAAGTGGTGGCGATGGCCTCTTCTCCTCTGCTTCCTTCTTTTCAAACTCCTTGATCAAACTTTGAGTAAAATCTGCATATGCAGTCACTCTTGCATGACTCAAATGGATGAACCATGAAATGTTTTCTTCACCCGCAAGGTGCAGTGCTGCAATCTCAACAACGTTTCTCTCTAATACAAGATGTAGCAAGAAAAATGCATCCAACTTCATTCCCCAAGATCTTGTTGTACGTGTGGATGACCCATCAAATGTAAGCAATAGAAATCTATTGCTGCAAGGTATTATTTCTTCTTTGAGCTGAATGAACTATGGGAGAGTTAGATTCTTCTTGAAAGCTCTAGGTTGAGATTTATATTCTAAAAGGTATTCACTTAGAATCTCATGATCAAAGTGTCCTCCAACTCCATGCATTTTTTCTTCTTCTTCAAAAGAAAATGGCATAGTGTATTGCTTTGGAGCTCTATGAAACACTAGTTCTTTCTTCTGTTGATAGAAGGTACATGGACCTTCCTCATCTTGAAACCCTAGTGTGGTTTCATTGCTTCTCTCCACTCTTCTTTGCTTGACCTCCTTGGTGATGTCCTTATTAGATCTGAAAAGAGACGAGGTAAAACTCATTCTTTCCATCATTCTGATCTCTTTCTTCTTCCTCTTATTCTCCCGATAGCATAATGGCTGAGATCCATAGGTTGAGCCAAGATTATGCTATGATACCATTGTAATATTCCCAAATAGGAAAGCAGCAATATATGAACATGAAATTGGAAATAACAGTGAATAACATTACAAAAAAATGTATGACAACCATGGAGCCATTTTATTATGTAAATCAGCGACAAATAAGTACAATAGAAGCGGGCACAACTCAGATAATCAAGGCAAGCAAGCCTTCCATGAAAACATATGCCAAATATGAAATGTTGCTACATAGCAGAATACCCTAGGAAAGGTACAACGCAGTTTTAGATGGTGCACTGCTACTGGAGATGTACAATAATATAGATATGCTAAAATAATGCCGGGAACAAATATCTATGCTCCTAAACACATTTTCAAGACAATCCGGAGAGGATTTCCTGAAATACAAAAAAAATACTAAAATAGTGGAATGCAACCCTAGGGCTGAATAACAGCTAAAACTAAATAACTAGATGCATATGTCTGAATATGATGTCTAAATGAATAGATCTTCTCCAATAGATCTTTCAAGTGAAAGGCTAATCCCAACACTGAAGATCTCACCCTCCAAATAAAAGAGGGAAACCCTCACTACAGATGCTCACTGAAATAACACAATAAAAGAGGGAAACTGCGCTGTAGATGATGGGAAATGTGTTGGCCTGATGCCAGGATGTGAAATATTCTCAAGAATCCTCCTTGCTGATCTCCCAAGAGAAGGAGTCCTTCCCCCTATGAAAAACTAGCTCCGGAAGTGGGTTTCTCAACCCTCCACTTCAACACCCTATAACATAACACAATACTCTACAGAAACTGCGATGTATTTGAAGACTGAAGGTTGGCATTAAGCCTGAGTGTGGAAAATGAAGTGCCATGCTACCCCAAGAGGCGTCTGAAGAAAGGATATTGGATTCCCGCTCGGGAACACCCAGTTCTAAACAACACGACAATCTCAATTAAACAGCTAAAGAATGAAAAATAATCATGCAGACCATAAAATCAATAATTAATAATAGACCCCACTATGGCTGCCTTGCCCTCCTTATAAAAAAAATTTGAGCCTTCTTACCTTGGGTCCCACTCATTAGGGTTTCCACCATCATGGAATCTTCCTCCCACTAACGTTGCACTGTCTCTATTGATGATTCACTCCCTCCATACCAGCGTTTTTGACTTGGTCAAACTTGACATTTTCCACATGCATTAGCCCCTGTTCACACATGAGAGTGCTTTATCCAGCTATAAATATGATCCCTTTTAATATTAAGAGGGATTTTATGCCTACTAAATAGATTTATGGGCCTCCCTACCCATTTATTTATCTAACTAAATGATAAGAGAAAAATTAATATTCCAATTAGCTGCATGCTAATTTAGGAATATTACAAAAAATAATATTAGAACCTGAAGCAGTCTAAAAAAAAAACTCGAAAACTACGAAATCGATCAATTTTAGAGTATCTCATCAAGTGGAAGAACTTACCTACTAAAGATTCGACATGAGAGGATGAGAATTTTATACAAAAGCATCCATAAATACTCAAGCATTGAGGACACCACTCTTTTAAAGGAGAGGAGCATGCTAGACCCCTATAATACTATTGTATCCCCTTATTATTATTATTAGTGTATCCACCTTATTGTTATTTTTGTTCCCATGTAGTCCCCATATTTCAATTATTGTGCCCCATAGAATCCCATTATTATTAGTGTTGTGCCCTTAGTTTATTATTGATATGTCGGCCATGATTATATGGTGACCAATTAGATTCCTATATATAGAAAGTATGTTTTTTCATTTGAATCATCCAAGAATTAGTCATTTATGTAATGTAAAGGAGGTTTCCCCCTCGAAGAGGATAATTTTTAATTTATTGATCTATCTTTTCTTTTAATTTGTTAGTTTGTTGCATAACATCATATTTCTTCTTGAGAAAATATATCCATTTATTCCTCGAGAAGTCATCTATAAGTGAGACATAGTACACAAGATTATCCAGTGATGGAACCAACATAGGTTCAAACACATCAATGTGCACAAGCTCTAATATCCCTTTCTCCCTCTTATCACCAGAAGGGAAACTCACATGATTCTTCTTCGTATATATACAATGTTCACAAAACTCGAAACGTAGAGAGTAATTAAACATATCGTCTACCATACCATTACCATGTAGTGTTTAAAATCCCTTCTCATTAATACTTGCAAGCCTTTCATCCCATAACATGGTATTTTCTCTAGAGACAAATAGATTTTCTACTCCACTTTCAAGAACTGTAGAATTGTTTCACACATCAATAGCAGTGCTACCCAGAACCCTATCTAGAGTTTCAATCCAAACTCCCCGCATCAATGCTAGTGCTCCTCGAGCCATCTTGTAGGTATATTTATCGAAAACTTTTTTTTACACCTGCATCATCTATCTTTCTTACAGAAATGAAATTTATGGCCAACGCAAGAATATGCAGAACACTAGGAAGTGTTATAATCCTTCCACCTTGCAACTTCAGCTTGAATTTTTCATGTCCAACCATTCTAGCCTTCATCTCATCCCATAAGAACACATCACCACCATCATATTTCTCGTACTCACAAAGCCATTCCCTTTAAGGAGTGAAGTGGAAGGATGCACCTGATTTAATCAACCATCCCTCATGATCTACATGTGTACTTGAAGAAGAATCCAAGTACACATACCAACCTTTATCTGAAGTGGTTTTAGCCTCTATAGAAGGAGCATCATCAAATCCATTTCCTTTCTCAGGAGCTTCAATTCTACTATCCTTTTTTTAGTGCCCTTGAGTTCCACTTTTCCACCACACGTTTACAGATTTTCTTGGAGATTTAGATATACCTCTAGATTTAGATCTCCCATTCATAGACTTATTTTGTTTATTTTCTAGGAAAATACTCTCACATATAAGGCATCTCCATTTTGGAATTCTATGTGTTTTTGTCACATTTCCTTTGAGAACAAGGATGATACTATTGTATAAAACTTCTAGGTAGTTGTATTGCTACTTATTGAAACAACTACACTATCCCACAAATATGGTATAGAAAACAAAAAACTAATTCACTTATATTCATTTAATTTTTTTATATCAATAGATAAAAATTCCATTACCACAACATTAAAGGCATTCAGATGCTCTACCACCGAGTCTCCATCCTTCATCCTTAGGTTATACAACTTTTTTCATAAGAAAAATTTGTTCACTAGAGACTTAGATTGGTACAAAGTACCTAACCTGCCCCACAAATCCTTGATTGTAGCTTCCCCTGATACATCCAACAATACTAAATCTTAGAGACACAATCATATTGTGCTCTTCGCCTTCCAATCTAACTTCTCCTGGTATTCTGCTAACATTCTTGTTGGTGTCATACATGGATCTACAATAATCCAGTGATCTTAATCCACCAGCAAATACTCCATCTTGAGCTTCCACAACTCAAAACTCTGACCATTAAATTTCTCGATCTCTATATTTCAATTGTGTGTAATATTATTACACTGTAACAATCAATCTTGGAGATATCCCACTGAACAGGGTCTACAATAGGTTCATGTAAAACCCCTGAGAATGGCACAGGTGTCCCGTTGAAGATGAAAAAATATTTGATACTAAATGTGGGTTTTAACATTGTACATAAATTATAAGAAAATGAATTCTTAAAATAAAACAATATACAATGGCGAGAACATAAAACAAATATACACAATGACTTTCCCTTGGATCCTAAAACTAAGACTACCAGACTGATTTTTAATTATATTCCTTCCAATTTTACAATACATATATATACATGTTGAAGCATTCATAAACACCAATCCACTAACCTTAGATCAGAATATAATTTTAGTTCCCTTGACCAAATCTACATAATACCATGGGAAGAAAAAAATCATCCCCAAAACCATGTGCAAAACCATGTGTGGGTCTGCCCACCATATTTGGGTCCTCCTCCATCTTTGGGTTCGCATGGACTCCATGTAGGGGGGCTACCAGCCCCATGAAATCTCCCAAAAGGGGGGGTTTCTTCCCCCCATATGACCCCCGTATTATCCCCAATTCAATGTACAACACGTGGGACTAATCATGGAAAGAATATAAAACACACCGAACAAGAGAGGTCTCCCTAAAATGAGAGGATACATATTACAATTGGTTTTAGTCTAGAGGAAAAGGAAACTTGTCGAATATTTCCTATAGTTAATGGAGACCATAAAATTCTCAATAGATCCCTTGGGGGAGAATGTGGATGCATCATCAATATGAAACTTTGTAGTGGTGTTCCTCAAGGTTGGTTGATACTTAAGCTTTAGCATGGATTCCTTGTTCATGAAATTGATTGTAGCTGCATGGTCAATAAATGTTTTTGAGACTACAATATTTTTAATCTGCACATCCACTAATAAAGTACCAAGATCCAAATGTTAGGGAATTATACATTACAGAGAAATGGAACACATAAAATTATGTGAAAATACAAACACGAAAATCATATAAAAAAAGGGAGAAACATATATATGTAGTTGACCCAACTTGGGCTATGTCCATGGAGAATATCAAGTCCTTCCTTTCTATTATCCAACAAAATGAAGAGACACAACCTACAAAATATCTATTGTAATATCCTCTACTCCCTCATAGAGTCTCCCTTTCTCTTTCTCGCTCAAAATGCACACACAATACACAACCTCAATACAAAGTTCCCTCATACGAAAGAGGGGTTGCCTTATAGGGAAAAAAAACTTAAATTAAACATAACTTCTAGGATCAGATCATCTGCATAATGAACGATCAAGATTTACTATGAAATTAAAATATTATACATGTAAATTTCACATCTATTTTTAGCTTCAGGGGAACTACACTGGAAACCCCGCCGAGGGATTGCTGGCCCCAAGACCTCCTAGCTAGGGGGGATGGGCCCCCCTGAAATCCCGCATGGAGGGGTTTACAGTCTTCCTGGGGTAGACATTTAGCTAGAAACAATACCTCAAAATCAATATGATAATGAGGCTCCACACCCAAAAATCTCGCACTTAGAGACTGATTGTAGAGACTACACTCCTACTTTGTTTGCTGGAAAATGACTCCACTTTCGACCTCACTGTCTCTCATATTCATCATTATACTTCACGAAAAATTGAAATTGAGAAGAACCTTAGTTTCTCCCTGGTTAAAACTTTTTTTAAAATATCTGCTGGATTCTGGCTAGTGTGTATCTTTTCCAACTTTAGTTGTCCATCTTTCGAACTGATCGTATGAAATGATTCTTGAGCTGTATGGGTTTTGTCTTGGAATGAAATGTTGAGTTATTTTCAAGATGCATGACACTATGGATGTCACTGTATAGCCTGCCCATCTCCTGCTTCTTACCCCATTCATCCATAAGCCTTTATAACCAAATAATTTATTTACTGGCCTCTGTAGCAACAATATATTATGCTCCTGTTGTTGATAGTGCAATAACACTTTGCATAACCTAACTCACAGTTGTTCCACCTATATTAAATACGTACCCTATAGTGCTCCTCTTGTTATCTCTATCACCTGCTATATCTTCCTCAACATATCCCTGTAAAGCAATGTTTGAACCACCAAAGCATGATTCTTTATTTTTGGTAGCTCTCAAATACCTAAGAATCCATTTCACTACCATCCAATATTATTTTCTTGGATTTCTCATGTACGTTATTACAGCTCCCACTACATGTGTAATATTAGGCCTTATGCAAACCATTGCATACATTAAAATTCCAAGTGCTGATACATATGGAACTTTAGACATATAATCCATTTCTTCTTGGGTTTTAGGCACATCTCCTTACTAAGTTTGAAATGGCTAGCCAAAGATGTACCAACTAGTTTTTCATTCTGCATATTAAATCTTTCAAACACAATTTGTATGTACTCATTCTGAGACAATGTTAATTAGTGATTTTTTCTGTCTCTAGTTATTCTCATACAAAGGATTTGTTTTGCAGCTCCCAAATCCTTGATTGCAAATGAATTTACCAATTTTCTTTTATCACATTTATTTCCTGCGTGTTATTGCCTACAACAAGCATGCCATCTACATAAAATTACAATATAATATAGTTTCCATCATTTTTCTTTTTTCAGATAAACACAATAATCATAGTGACATCTAGTATAACCTTGTTCAGGCATAAACCTATCAAATTTTAGATACCACTGCCTTGGAGCCTATTTTAAGCCGTGCAAGCTCTTATTCATCCTGCGCAGTAATTTTTCCTTCCCTTTGACATCATATCCTTGTGTTTCTGGCATATAGATATCTTCCTCCAAATCTCCATGGAGAAAGGTTGTCTTTACATATAACTATTCAATATGAAAATATTCCACTACTACAAGACTTAAATATTTTTTATTGAAGTTATTTTAACAATAAGAGAAAATATTTCATCAAATTCAATACCTTTCTTCTATGCAAACCACTTCACCACAAATCTAGCTTTGTAGCTTTGTTTTCCTCCATCTTCTTCCTTCAACCTGTAAAACCATTTATTCTGCAATTTTGTTTTACCTATATTGAATTTTTCAACAAGAAACAGTGAAATTGTCATCCGGAAACAACATGCTTGATCCTAGTGAAAATTAAGCACCTACACTAGGTGGGGCCCACACATGCTATTTTTAGGTGTATGTCTATTTTTATAATGGTGAGAAAATTCTCTTTATAGTGGGAGTCTATTTATAGATGGTTGAGAAAATTCTATGTATGGATGGGCGTATAGTTTTGGAATGCATGTGCAAAATCAGTTCGTGGACTGCATGTCTAAAAATAGAATGCATGTTGATTATTATTATCTCTTAATAATAATTAGACAATAAATAATAATATATTCTCTTGAAGCACTTGATTTTAGTTAACTGATGTGGCAAACCAGTTGACTAAAGGAGTTTCAAGTTCTAAGGTTGGTTGGTGGGACATGCAAGTGGACTTAGTTGTAACTGAGTGATTCGAAGTTGTAACATAGGTGGATGTGTTGTTATGTGAGTTGTAAAGTAATTTAACTCAGTTAAGTGAGTTAAACTTAGTTGTGCTAGTTGTAACTAGTTGTAACTAAAGATACACTAGTGAGATATCAGTGAATTAAATAAAATTGACTCACATGGAGTGATCTCACATGCAACTGAAGATTTACTACTGTTAACTACATGCATGTCAGATCCAGTGGAGACTCAATTGAGATATAGGTGAAAGGGACATTTTGACTATCAGTTGTGACATTAGTGGATGCACACTTGCAACCAAACACACATTACATATGCCTATGAGTATTGCATAGTCAAGGAAGGCTATAATTAATCATTCAGAGGTTCTTGACCATCAGGGATTGCGCGGTGGAGGCAAGTTGTCTGGAGGCAGTAAATTGGTGCATGTATTTGCCAATTTTTGTACGACAGTGTGAGACAATTGTATATTGTACTGAGAGCTCTTGGATTAGAGTTTTGTATGAGATTGTTTCATGATCCATGATATATACATAATATATGATAGAGGGTTTTTTAGCTTTATGCTTTCTTGGTAAAAACATCTGTGTTATGTGTGATTGATATTTATTCATGTGTTTGCAATTGGCGATTAAATTTCTGCAAAGATTTTAGTAGAAGGATTTTGTATTTAACAATTGCATATAATTGTTAGATCAAGAGAATCTAGGCAATACATAATTTGTATTAAAATTTCTATAACCTACAAGAAACCTGACTAAGTCCCAAGTCTGGTTATGTATTAAGGAGTCCTTATCTTCTTTCATGGCTAGCTCCCACTTCTTCCTGGTTTCTACATGCATTAATTCTTCATAACATTTTGGTTCACCAAAATTAGCCAAAAATACATAATATAATGGAGGAGAGTATCGTTCAGGGGGTCTACTTATCCTAGTAGATCTTCTGACACCACTTTCAGGTCTTTGATGTGGATGTTGTTGTTGTCGTGGTGGTTGTTGTTGTGGTTGTTGATTATTATTATTTTCAGGAACCTTAATTTTTTTCTATGAGCTCATTAAGAACTGTGTATTGTTTGTTTTCTTTTGCCTATTTCTTTTCCTACATCTAATCCTTATAAAAGACATTTTCATTGAATATTACATCTCTTCCACTTATGTTTTTTATTTTATTTTTCATAATCATATAAGAAATAACCCAAATCATTAACACCATGTCCAATAAAGGTACAATTCTTTGATTTTTCCTCAAGCTTTGTTCTATTTTATTTATTAATATGGAAAAAGGCTTCACAACCAAAAGGCTTTAAAAAGAAGTAGTTTAAATTTTTACTTGTCCATGCCTCCTCTCAAATACCACCATCCAAGGAACTTGAAGGCACTCTGTTTATTAGATAAACAATAGTATCTACAACATCTTCCACAAATTGTAAAGGCAATCTTACATGCAACCTCATGCACCTTGTATGCTCCATGATTGTCATGGTCATCCTTTCTGAGACTGTTCCTGGAACTATATTCTCTCTAGAATTCCATGCTCTGAATCATAACTATCAAACTCTTTGCTGCAATATTCACCTCCATTGTCTGATATGATACACTTCAACTTATTTCTTGTCTCAATCTCAACCAAATATTTCCATTTCTTGAAAGTATCAAATACATCAAATTTATCTTGAATACAATAAATCCAAGTTTTTCTAGTTTCATCATAAATAAAAGTAACATAATAACGAGAGCCAACGATAGATGATACTTGAGTAGGTCGCCATACATATATATGCACAAGCTCTAATTTTTCTCTCTTCTTTTATTACCCAACTCTAATAAATATCACTCTCTTTTTTTTTCCCATAAACACAATTCTCACAAAATTCCAAATCAATATTCTTCAAGCCTGCAAACAAATTTCTTGAGTGAAGAATCTTCATCCCCTTCTCACTCATGTGTTCGAGCCTATGATGCCATAATATTGCGTTTAATCTTGTGTAGTTTAAAAAATCATTAATGCAATTAGAAATACCATTGCATAAATACAACGTACCAACATTTTCTCCTTTTGCTAATACCAGGGCTCCTTTAGTGACCTTCTCGGTTTTATCTGTAAAAGTTGTCACAAAACCTTCATCGCCTAATTTCCATGTTGAAATCATATGTTTCTTCAGATATGAAGCATGCCTTACCTCCTTTAATAACTATTGGTTTCCATTCTACTTTTTTACAAGAAATTTACCCATTCCAATGATTTAATAGTGTTTATCATTGCCTAGGCGAACCTATCCAAAATATCCCTAAACATAGTCATGGAATTGTTTCTTATCAGCTATGGCATGGAATTAGGCCCTGAATCTACCACCCACACATCAATAAAATTTTCTAAAGAAAGAATAAAAGCATGTTGTAACACATCACCTTTCACATTTTCTTCATGATTGTTTTCTTGTTGTGCATCTCCTTCTTTTCCCTTCCGAGACTCACAGTATTTTTCAAGTGTCCTTTCATCCCGCATTTCCAGTACATTATCCCAGTCTGGACATTCATTTACCTTTCCTTAACTTACTGCGATATCTTGGGCTCTTTCCTCTTTCCATTTTTCTTCCCCTATCTCTACACTCAAAGCATTATGAGATGTCTCACTGGAGCTTTTCCATCGCATTCCTTACTAAGGATGGCACTGATAACATCATCAAACTTTAAAGTACTAGATCCAGAAACAAACCTACTAATGGACATAACTAAACCATTCCATATTTATGGCAATGAGCATAGAAATAACGAAGCCCTAACTTCATCATCAAATTTTACCCCTACAGAACTTAGCTGACTCATAACCGTATTAAATTTATTTAAATGGCCAGCAAAAGATTCACCTTCCAAAATTTCATACTAAATAAAAACTTCATAAGGGATACCTTATTTAAGGACGAGGGTTTTTCATATAGTTTGTCCAATTCCTTCATTAAAACCTGTTTTTTTGTTTTCTTTGAAATATTAAAGGCTATCGATGCCACCAGGAACAAATGTATTGTTCAAATTTACTTTTCGTCAAGAATATCCAATTATTCTTCTGTCATACTGGACAAATTATTTATTTTTCAGCTTAATGGTAGGTACAAATATTTCAGATAAAAATAACCTTCCATCTGCATCTTCTATAGCTTGTAGTTTTGGCCATTAAATTTCCCGACCCTAAACTTGACGTTTTCTGCCATTGCTCCCACTCGAACCAGAAACCCTTCTCTCCTGTGAGTTTATTAGCCAAATATACCTTCGAATATGATACCATTTTTTATAGAATTATATATTCCAAAGAAATGTAAGACTTAAAAATATGAAAAAATACAAACACATAAAACATATAAAACAAGAGAGACACAAATATATGTGCTTCACCCAACTTGGGCTACGTCCACGGAAAAATAGCCAGTCCTTCCTTTATATTATCAAACAAAATGAAGAGACTCAACTTACAACAGATGCATTGTAATATCCTCTACTCTATCACATGGTCCCCATTTCTCTTTCTCACTAAGAATACACACACAATACACAACCTCAATGCAAAATTTCCTCATCTGAAAGAGGGGTTTCCTTCTAGGGTAAAAAAATCTAAATTAAACATAACTTCTACCATCATATCATCTGCCTAAGAATGGCCCATATTGGCTAAAAAATTACAATATTTTACAAGAAAATTTTACACCCATTTTTAGCTTCGGGGACGCTGCTCTCAAACCCTTGCGGGGGGGACAAGTCCACCCCCTATGTGGAGGGGTGTATATTCTTCCTCAATATACATCCAGCTGAAAAAAATACATCTAAATTAGGATGATAATCAGGCTCCACACCAAACACCAAGTAATTTGGAGAGATAATCCTACCAATCATTAAATCAGGAAGATTCCCAACACCATTGATAATGGGGTAATTTTTTATTATTATTATAGACCTCTTAGAAGAGTCTTTCCTATTAATCTTGTTGAAAATGGGAACATAGTTGATTGCCTAGAGAAGGGACATATTAACAAATAAGTTATTTATTCCTCCTGTTAAGATTCAGATTTTCCTTGAAGTTGTTGGGAAGAGGAAAGGGGTCCGAGGTAACCACAAACCAACTTTTAGGTACAGAATCTAGCCAATCTGCACCAGAGAGGGCTATCTCTGTAAAATTTAGCTTTATTTTGGGAGATATTAGGCTAGTTATAAAGTCCAGGGGTTTTGTTTGAATTTGGGTGATGGAATTCAATAGCTGAGGGTAATATTGAGTAGTTTAGGCCATTGGGCTAATGGAGTCAAGGAAGATGGCTTAGCTGGATTAAGTTTCTTAACAAAAGATGGTTTCACAGGGCAATATAATCAAACAGGGAACAATTATAGATCTAAAATGAATGGAATGTAATCAAAATGGATGAAGGGCAATTAAGAATCCTTCAAACACATTTATAAGAGGGAAATTGAGTGATTATTTATAAAGAGCAATCAAGTATTCTTTACTAAATAATCAAAATGCTTAAACTAGAAAAACATGAGAAATTAAGAATTCACTGTTTAAACTAGTTTAGAAGAAAACATTTAGAATGACAATAATTAAAATCAGATTACACTTAAGCACTTTCTGATTTATTCCTTTTCATTAATCATTCAGAAATGAAACAAAGATGATATAATAAACGTAATAAAGACTTAAAAGCATAAGAGGGAGATGACTTATTGATCCGTTGTCTGACACAAGAATCCTGTAAAAAGTCTTTCGCATCAATTCATCATCCAGCTAGCCACACAAAATTTCTCTAATAGCACTTTATTCCAAAATAATCAATGTTACAGCAAAGTCTAAGAATCCACCCCCTCAATACTCCAATTGAGGGAGTATTTATACAAAAAATATCTCATAACAAATTGAGATATAATCTAGGATGACTCATAAGTATTTTACAACAAACTAGAGACAGATGGTCTCGTAGATAAGAGAAATGATAACTGATGTTGTACTGTTTCCTTCTTTTAAGAATGTGCTGGAGGCAGGCCCTATGATTTGGCTTGTTACTGTCCTTTCTAGTAACTCTGTGTTGGCTACTCTGTTTTACTAATACTCTTTATCTGCACTGATACTCTTTAACCTCTGTTTATCCTTGTTCCTTCTTATCATGACTTACTGTAGTACATAATCAAAAATTCATGAAGGATAATTTTTTACAAAAGTTCTAACATTTCTTCCCACCATTTATCTTATGGTATTCTGGTCCTTTGCAACTTTCTCAGAGTTTCATCTGTCTCTGTATATCTAAAGAAAGTGGGTTGAATTGGGAACAAATGCTTTACCTCATGCTCGAGATAAAACAAATTTTCCAATCTATTATGAAGATTTTTTCCTGTAGGCAATGTTGCTGCTGATGAACTAGTTGAGGAACTGGCATGATTGTCAGCATGCTTGTCCAATTTCTCAAAATAACTTTCAAGGACCATTAATTTATCCTATGAGACTAAAGGACTGGGCAATCCTTTATTCAACAAAATATCAAATCTTTTCATAAAGGCATTGATTTCTTCTTGCATATCAGAACATCTTCGTTCTAGATTCTGCATCAGAGTTCTTTTGGTAAAAACTCTTTTTATTTCCAAAATTTTTCTTGTCCTGTCTTGAATGCCAAGTTCTTCAAGTTGATACTTGTTCTGATTATTTAAAAAGCGGATAAGTTTATTAGCTTCTTCAGGCATATTTCCCAATTCTTCTCTTGCTTTTAGGATTTCTTCCAAAGCCAATTTGACCAAATCATTCTGTTCATACATTATTTGAATTGAGGGCTAGAAATATTTTATTGACTTGATGATGTTGTCCCAAAGAATTTCATTTATTTCCTTTAAAGGCTTCTCCAATGTGAGATCCTTCTCCAATCTGTTAACCAACTTTTCTAATCTATTGACCTCTCTGGTTTTATCTGCAACACTCATCTCCGAGAGATCATATTTCTGTTCCAAAGAGGTGAGTTGCACCTTTGTTCTCTGTAGCCCAGTCACCTGGAGTTTCAATTCCTCCATTGACTTTATTAATTCTTCTGTACTTCGATTGGAAGTATGCACCTGTGACAATTTTGTTGGCTGACCTGTTGTAGATGTACCTGTAATTACTTCTGTTGTAGATGCTGGAATATTAGGTTGCTTGTCTTTTAATGCTTTTTCAAGCTCTTTTTCAGTTTCATTAAGTCGCTCATTCAGTTTTAAGAGCAAATCCATCAATTCTTCTTCAAAATTTTGTTTTATGATTTCTGCAGTCTGTGGATGTCTTGAGGCTGGTAACTTCAATTGTTTTCTCAAAGATGCAATGTCATCATCTTTTTTCTTGATCAAAGCTTCTATACCCTTGACATCCTTGGGATTATGACCCAACCCAATTATTATTTCCTCCAAAGTCTTTATCTTGTTGTCCTTAGCCTGAGAACAGGATTTTTCAAGATTTAATTGAGCATTAGTATTCTCCAAAGAATCCTGCAATTTCTAGGTCATCATTGATTTATCCATCAGAGTAGAATAAATCATCTCACCTGTCTGTTTATGCAGCTCAATTTGATCCAAAGGATGAATATCCTTTGCTATGACTTCAAAATTAGTCCTGATATAATCTGTAGCTGTTTGAGGTTGCTACACTTTGGGTTTGAAGTGACTCATTACCATTTTACCTTGTTGAATGTCATAGGCTGACATCAATCTCTGTTGATTCTTAGGAGCCATATTCAAACATTGATTGTATACTTGAAGTCTGAGTGGATCATTTCTGGCCTTTATATTTATGAATGTTCTTTTAATATCCCAGGCATCTTTCACTGGTGGTTTGAAAGATGATACCTCTGCACTTTGCTGCCTTTGCAGCTCTTTTCTCTGTAAAGTAGTGGATGTCCCACTGATTGTACATGTTTGTTGACTACCCAATTCTTCTCTCCTCTGACTATCATAGATTTCATGAACAGATTCTACTTTTGGAAGAGGATTCAAATTTTGTCTTTTAACATCAAGCTGTTCAGAAGATCCACTGACAGGAGTAGCTGCTTCAGCGTCTCTCTTTTTTCCCTTTTCTACATTAAGAGGAGTTTATAAAATTGACACTTCTGCCACATTGGTTTGAGTAGGAGAAATCTGTACTTGACCCTGTTCTTTAGAATTTTCAGGTTGTTCTGTCATTGTAAATTTCTCTGTAACTTGTATATCAGCCTCTTTTTCCTTTCCTTTAGATGCTACCGTAATCAATGCACTGATTTCTTGTAAATTTTGTTGAGAAGTCCCAACAGAAGAAGAACCAATACCTGGCATCTGTACCTGTCCAAAAGAGTCTAGGTCAAGTATTTTTTCAAGGTCTTTCATTACATTTTCAACATTGATCTGCTCACTATCTTGTTCTATCAATGTCCCTTCCATCCATTCATCCATATTGGCAACATGTTCAATTTCTGGGATTCTTTGATGAATGTATGGTGATAGTTTATTTTTCATTATTTTATCACACATAAAGCTGTTTGGGTCATAAGGTACCCAATAGAAACTTTTTTTTAATTTTAGATAATCTTCTAAGATTCTTTCAGCTTCCTTTCCAGCATCTCTAGAGTTACAGACAAAGGGACCTAACTAACTTTTAATCCTGAGTTGAGCCTTTTTCTTTGAATTGCAGAAATGAACTATATCTGAATTGATCATCTGCCTAAAATACTCTAATGCAAAGAGTCTCATTGGGACATATTTTGGCAACTTGAATGGGCATAACTCACACCCATATATTCTGATTTCTGTATGATTCCGGTACAGGTACCAATCACCTATCCGGTATTGCTTTGAGAGTTGAAGAATTTTCTTGATTTCATTATTGACCCTAGGAGGAGAGACTCTTGTCAATAAGGTGGTTGCAGGGTGTACAAAAAGGTCAATAAACTCATTATAGGAATAAGGAGAATCAGGGGAATTATGAGTGATGGCAGACCAAAAAATTACAGACCTAGGATTTCCTTTGGCATCAAGTTTTTTAGCATGGAAAGGGAAACTTTCTGATTGAAAGTAAAGCATGAGATGGTAAATAATAGAAGAATACTTGAATACTCTTTCATTCTCTAATCTTATGAACTGATCATGTATTTTATCTACAATGTAGGAAGAAAAATCATACTTGACAGCAGGGGGTTGTCCAGGGGTAAAAAATGATAACAATACTAGGGTTAATTGGTCAACATATTCACTAGTATTGAAACCCATTATAGAGGATATCATATTCAGAATAAGCCTGCCCACATCAGTGAAAAAGGTGTAACCATAAGGGGGAGGGCCTTTGGGCTGATGTTCTGGCAACATGAAGGTTTAGCAGAGGCGATTTAACTCTTCATGGGATAAATTGGTAGATTTCTCAAGTAATTCTCCCATGGACAGGGGAGTGAGGGCTTGACCGAGTTGAAATTGTAACATCTCATTGATAGACTGAGCAGTTATGGGAAAAAGGACAGTCTGACTCGGGGACAAAACTGCTTGTTGATTGGGATCATAGTTTGCATGGCAGTAATGAATTATCTCAGGAAAAATATGGACTGAGGGGAGAAGATACATGGGAAGATTGGATTCCCATAAGCCAAAAATGTCAGAACCTTTCAAATAATTATCTCTGCAGTAGAAAAAAATTCGAAGGGGATTTTCACTGAGAACCAGGTCTTTAATTTTGAAATCTTTGTCTACTAAAGGTAGATAATCTAAATCTCTGTGAGGGGCATTGAGGGGTGCGAATTCAGAGCCACAGGAATCTCCATTTCTAGTTCTTGTGGATTCAGAAATGAATTCGGGTTTTTTATGAAAAACGGGCACAATCACAGGTTTGGGAATGCAAATACATTTTTGGGAACTGTCCTGAACTCTGTTTCAGTTTTCTTATGAAATTCAAAACAAAAACCAGGTTTTTTACAGAGTTTGACGGGAATTTGGGTAAATAACTGTTTTCCGGGAATTAAAAAGTGATGAAAAAAGGTGCTGGAAATGGCGAGTGAACTTTGGATTACTCGACTACAACTGTCTTCAGCAAGGTAGCGGTTGGAAAATTTCGATAATTGATTTCAAAATTCGTTTGCATGGGAGACTGGTCACTGCATGAGAAAGTGAAAATGATGTGGGTTCTTTTGTTTTATTCACAAAGTCAAAAGGTTGGCGGGTTTTTAATTTTTTAATGGATGACATCAGCAAGTACGGTGGGATCATCAAGGGAGGCAAGCAGTAAGCGGTTTCTATCGCACCGCTTTTGGGGAAGAGTGGTTTTGGGCGGAGGGCGAGCGATTCCATACGATGAACGACGCGTTGCGCGACACTGTTCAGAAAACCGCTTGGCCATCGCGCGTTATCGTTCGGACGTGGATGGCTAGCAATATGGATAATAACCGTTGATCTCAGATTGATTGATCGAACAATTGTCGGGAAAGGGAGATGACAGGAAATTAATAGGGTGGGCCCAACGTAATTTATTATGAATTAATCGCATCGGGAGAGATTCTATTGGTGGATTAGGTTATTAATTAACCATAAGGGTTAATTAATCCCATTATATGGCGGAGAGACGCGCTTGACGATTAATCAGAATTTTGACTAATCAATCATGATTAATACATTAATATGGTTATTTTTCAACCAAAGGGGTGGGATATTAGTTTATGGGAAAATTTTGTATTTAAATTAATACAGGAAAAAGGGGAATTTTAATAAGTATTTAAATAATAAAATTAGAAGTTAATATGAAAAATGAAAGAAGCGCTAAGTGTAAAACATTAAAGTAATGTATTTAACTTATGCTTTTATGAAGAGGGTTTTTATGTGAAATATTGTATGATTTTTCCTAAGTAAAATGGGATTTTACGTAGGAAAATATTTTTTAGAGGTGAATGAATGTTATGATGAATGATTTTAAGTACTTAGGCTTTTCCAATTATTGGGCCGACGGTCTGGTCCCTCCAAAATTCAAGGAAATGCCTTGAGCCCCTTTAATTTTCAAATGCCTTAGTACTTAGGGGAAATTAGTGAAATTTTTAGGAAAAATGAGAAGGAAAGTTAATAATCTGACTTTTCTTTGCTTGAAATTCTTCCAGTGTATTGTCTGCCTTTGCACTTGTGATGAAAATAAAATATTTAACACATCTAAAGCCATCATTCATCACATGTAATTCTGCAACATCATCTACCTACCCTACCTACTTTACCCTACCATTTTTTCTTCTTTATTAGGGTGCACTTAGACTGGCAAACCCTTATCACACTTTTATTTTTACATATAGAAATCTATCTAAATCTAACCTTATTACATCCAAGGGCTCAGATTAAACTGTTGAACTCATTTTATTTACTCTACCTATCTAATTATTTTCCAAGATTAAACAGTTTGGTCAGATTTTATTCTCTATCTCTAAAACATAAAATTGAAAGATGAACTAGCCAAGCTTAAACTGTTTGACTATTCATGAATTGTGGCATAAGTTACAAGTTGCACACAATTTTTTTATTACTTTAGAGCAAAAAGTAGTGGCATTTAGACTTGCACACTTTCCTTGGCCTTTCTTTGGTGGGGTTCATTTTCTTTCACTTTTTTGGCCATTTTTATTTTTTCACCCTTTGATTTTTCTTTTAGGGTATACCCTCTTTACATTTTTTTATTTTTTTTATTTTTTGAGAATGAAAAACCTTTGATACAAGAAAAGGTATGAAAATATTACATAGCTCATCAAGTCAATCATGAAATATGACACCTATTGGTATAGGAATCTAACACTGGCTCCACTTGGGGATGGATTTTTTTGGTGAAAAGTCAAGAACAGCAGGTCATATGCCTCAAAATGATTTTGACTGAACCATGGAATCTTCTTCTTCTTGTTGTTTTATTGTATGTATGACAGTAATACTTCTGAAGCTTAGGGCCTTCTCTTCGGACTTCAACTCCAGCAAGTTACTATCCACTCAAAACTGTAACATTACAAAGGATATAGTATGTACATGTTAAAAATCAGAATTACCCTAATAAATAGGATCAAAGTAATGCTTCAACATTCGACCATTTACTGGTCCTTCCTCATTTTCTGTACCATCCAAGTTTTTCAGAAAATATGTATTATTTCCCTGTAAAGCATGAATAACATAAGGTCATTTCCACAGGAAGTAAAACTTCCCATGTTTTCCTTTATCCTCTCTTCTGGAATCCCATCTTAAAACTTTGTTTCCCAGTTGAAAATCTTCTACCTTGGTCCTTTTGTCAAATATCTTCTTTAGTTTCTCCTGCAATACTTGGGATCTTTGATAAACTTCTTCTCTGGTTTGTTGCAAATTGATAGTCTGATTTATTCTCCTTTGAATATCATTTGGTTCAACCTGAGCTTCTTGAAGTAACTTCATTATAGGAATTCCTAAAGATGAAGGAAATACAGCCTCAATACCATAAACTAACTCATAAGGACTTGTCCCAATAGATTTTTTGGTGATGAGTCTGTCTGCCCACAGTGCATTTGTAAGTTTCTTATGCCAATTTTTCTTGTTTTCTTCCAATAATTTCTTAATAATATTAATGAGACTTTTGTTGGAAGATTCAGCTAGTCCATTACCCTGAGGGTAATAAGCTGTTGAATGGCTTAAGGTGATATGATATTTATTACAGAAACTTATGATCTTTTTTTATTTGAAAGCAGCAGCATTATCGGTTATGATTTTTTCAGGACAGCCAAATCTTGATAGTATATTGGTTTCTAGGAATCCTATGATTACAGAGTCATTGGCTTGCCTGGAAGGAATTGCTTCGATCCATTTAGTAAAATAATTTGTGGCAGTGAGGATCCATTTGTGTTGGCTAGAAGGAGGATGGATTTCTCCAATGAAATCCAAGCCCCATTGTTGGAAAGTTTTTTCAGTGGAAATTGGTTTCAAGGGTAAAGGTAATAGTTTTCTCTTGCCTTCAAAAATTTGACATTTATGGCAAGCAGTGACAAATTTCTTTACATCAGAAAACAAGGTTGGCCAATAAAAACCAACTCTTAGGATCTTGTCTGCAGTTGATTTCCAATAAAGGTGTCCACCATAGTCTCCTGCATGGAATTCATTGAGAGCCTTTTCAGCTTCATCTTTTAATAAACAATTTAATAGAATACCATCATGATTTTTCCAAAAGAGAACATTATCTAAAATACAAAACTTTAAGGATGTCATCTTTAAAAATCTTTGCTTTGTTCTGGATAACCCTGGAGGAGCTTGCAGGTTTAACAAAACATAAATGATATCATCATACCAAGGTGAATCTAAGAAGGCCTGGCTGATTTGTGGAGTCGCCATCTCCTGTTCGTTATCCAGTTCATTAATATCCAGGGCTTGGAAATTTGTTTCTGTCATGAGTTGAGCCAATCCCTGTCCCTTTATCAGCTTTGTAGGTTTTATCTCAATATCATAGTCTAATATGGTAGCAATCCATTTACCTCTTTTGCCCTCAATTCCATCTTGAGTTAAGATGTCTTTGACAACAGCATTTGGTACATAAGCTATCACATGGGAATACAATATATAGATTCTGAAATCTTTAATAGCTTTTACAAGTGCAAAAGCTTGTTTTTCCATGATGTTGTATTTTAATGATGCATCCCTTTGTGCTTTACTAAAAAAGGCTATAGGTTTTTCACGTCCTTGATCATCCTTTTGTAATAAAACAGCTGCTACAGTATGTTCTGATGCAAATGAAAATATTATGAAGTCTCTATCAAATCGTGGACTGGTAAGAACTGGTGTTCTGGTTAAAGCCATTTTAATATCTTCAAATTATTGTTTGGCTTCTACCGTCCATTTAATACTCGAATCCTTTCTTAACATGTTAGTAAGAAATCTAATTAATTCGGCTAAGCTAGAAATGAATATTCTCAAAAAATTGATTTTTTCTATGAAAGCTTGAAGTTCTTTAACATTTCTTGGATGAGGTATCTGCAAGATAGCTTCTATTCTAGCAGGATCAATTCTAATACCATCTTTTGAAATAATATGGCCCAGGATTTTACCTTCTTCAAGACCAAACAAGGACTTTTTTGGATTCAAAGAGATACCATACTTTCTGCATTTTATGAATACTTGTCTGAGATGGTCCAAATGTTGCTGATCTGATTTAGAAAAAACAGTTAAATCATCCAAATATATAACAAGAAAGTCATGAATTTCTTTTGCAAATGCAATGTCCATTGCTCTTTGGAAGGTTTCTCCATCATTTTTTAGTCCAAATGGAATTTTAATGTACTTAAATGTGCCCCATGGTGTTGTAAAAGATGTTTTTTCCTGGTCATCAAGATGAACCAAAATCTAGTTGTATCCTGAGAACCCATCTAAAAGAGAGATCCTTGAAGCACCTACTACTCTTTGCAAAATGTGATCCATTTTGGGCAAAGGGTAATTATCCTTCAAAGAAACCATGTTCACATTTCTTAAATCAACACATAATCTGATCTCTCCAGTTTTCTTCCTAGTAGGGACTAAATTAGACACCCACTCTGAAAATCTAATTGGAGCAATTATCCCTGCTTCATACATTCATCTGATTTCTTTTTCAATTGAAGGCAACAGTACAAGGTTGATTCTTCTGAGTTTCTGTTTAAATGGTTTCTGATCTAGTTTTAGAGGTATTGTATGTTGAATTATAGATGTATCATATGATTTTAAATCTTCATAACTCTAGGCAAAGACATCTTGGAATTCTCTTATTATTTCAACATATTTCAGTTTTTGATCGGGAGGCAAAGATTTTGATAACTTTATTATTTTAGGATTTTCTTCAGTTCCCAAATTGTATTCCTCAATATCAGCTTTCAACGGTTCCATTTTTGGTTTCAGTGGAATATCATTAGAGTCAAAAAGATCTTCTAGAGGAGTTAATCCTTTAGGCAAATGATTATCTTTCAGATTAATGATTTCAGATTCATCTTCTATAATCTCATCAACCTCCATTTTTCTAAGGTCCTGCATGTCTTTTTTGGTGAACTTCGTTGGATGAAGCATCTGAATTGCACTCTCCTCTAAAATGTCTGTTTCTTGTTCATTTATTTGATCAGACTCAATGATTGTATCTTCATCTATGCTACTGTTAGAAAATTCATTCTCTAAAGTTAGAAAATTGTTAATCTGATTGTCATTTACAAACACTTGCCAATTCTTAAAATTGTCTAGTATAGCTGGTCTATGTTTAATCTCAGCTGTGAACTGATGATTAGGTTCAAACGGTAATTTACAAGTGCTAGCAAACATTGCAAGACTATGAGCATGCAAATTTTGTTTTCTGGGGATTTTTGCAAGCTGAGCCTGTAGAAAGGTATTAAGAAACTCTACAATTGTTCCTCTATATTCTCTTAGTCTGGGATCTTTTGTCGAAAAGTCACCTTTAATCTGTTGAATAATTAAATCAGAATCTCCTATGATAGATACTCTAATTGCCCCTAATTTTTTGACAAGTTTAAGCCCTGACAAAAGAGCTTCATATTCTGCCATATTATTAGTGCATTTAAAGTTCAATATGTAAGCATGGCCTTCAGCATGATCATTTTCAAGGTTGTGTATCCAAATTCTAGATCCTGCTCCTAACTTATTAACAGAACCATCAAATTCTAAATGTCAAAGAATTTCATTTTCATAATTGGTATTAGGTGTTTCAGGAATTTTCTTCACAGTGAGATCTGGTTTTTTAGTTTCTTCTGGTATTTCCTGAGTATCTAATGTTTCCTTTTCTTCAGAGATTTCTTGGATTTGAACACTATATTTTTTATTTGCAACTTCTTTTGGTTATGTTGCTGATACTTATAATTCAGTGGGGAGATCAAATTCAGCATTATAAAGAATAAATGAGTCCATATCAGAGTGTACTGAGTAAATGGGGAAATTTTCAGGCTTCTCCTGACTACTTACCACATATTTCATTA
The DNA here is from genome assembly GCA_034641835.2 of Pinus albicaulis. Taxonomy (NCBI): domain Eukaryota; kingdom Viridiplantae; phylum Streptophyta; class Pinopsida; order Pinales; family Pinaceae; genus Pinus; species Pinus albicaulis. The sequence goes on from CM076584.1 coordinate 180,875,793, forward strand.
AAGTTTCTCTATATAATCTCTTTGGCTGGCCGAATACTGAAATAGTAGCATATGACATGTCTAATTTAAGAGATCCTCCAAGTTTTGCACCCCAGGATCTAGACAATAGCATACCATCTTTTGGAGGAATATCTGCTACTACTATATCCATTAAAATTGTTTTCGCAGGGTATTGAACCAATGTAACACACAAATATTTGATTAGTCCTAAACATCTCACCTGACTTGAATCGAAAGAAAAGAGATCTTTGTATGGTCTGGTGATGTCTAGGTTTAATCTCTCCATTACAACCTTGGGCATTAGATTTTGAAATGCTCCAGAGTCAAGCATGGCATTATGAAGTATTTTATCATGTATATTCAAACTCACATAGAATGGAAGAGTTCCTCCACTTCCAGGTTTTCCATTTACTTCAGGGCCAAAGATTAATCTGGGTTGGTCATCAAAAACATTAACTGAATCATCATTTCCAAGAATATTAAGTGATCTATTGATTCGGCTTCTGTAGACATCATGTTTTGCTAATTCAGACAGTGGAACAACTATTTTCAATTTTCCTACTTCAGCTTCCAGATTAAAAGGTTTTTCAGTTTGAGTCCTTATATTTCGAACAGTTGGATTGTCTCTTTCTTCTATGTTTTCAGTATTTTTATCCTTCTCAGGAGTGGGGTTGTGGGCTGAAATAGTTTCTGAATCAACTTCTGGTGGTTCCTCTACATTTCCTCTGGGAGGAATATTATTGGACAGTTGTCTGTTATTCAGTTGAATATCGGATACATCTTCAATTATTGGGTTGGCAGGATTAGGATCTGATCTAGTGAGAATATGTACAAGGGTAGTATTGGCTTTACCTTTGAGGGGTTGCTTTGCAGCTTTCTGTTTACTGTTTTCCGGGACATCAATTCTCCAGCTCCTCAAATTATATTTCTTATGAACTTCGTAAATGGCTGTGTCATATCCTTCCTTAAAGTCAAATGATTCTCCTGAATGGGTTTGAAACTGCTTGAGAATGTGAGCTTATTGATCCTCTTGGGTCAAGAAAATTTCTGGTTCGTTCTTGTGTTCAGTCAAGTTTTTTATTTGAGTGTCTTCAGTAGGTTCCTTAGAAGTTGAGCCTTCAACATAATTTTCCTGGAATGGGGGCCTAATATTTTGATCAGGACCAGTTTTCCCAGTGTTTTGATTTTGGTTCCTTCTGAAATTTGGATTTCTGACAGTATTACTCGATTGACCATCCCAAGGAGATTTATTCTTTTCAATAGTTTCTACTATATCTCCTAGCCTTTCCATTCCTTTGATAATAGCATCCAGTTTCTTTTCAAAAGATGTGGGTTCTTCATTTACAAGCATTCTCCTTTCAGCTTTGGCTCTAGCTCGTTTCTCTATCAGGTTGGCTTCAACACTAACAACTATACTTTGCATTTCTTCTAAAGTTTGAGGAGCTTTTTCCATAAGTTGATACGCTATATTGGAATCAAATCCATCAGGGAATTTGATTAATACTGAATCTGGAGGAGGTCTAAGATTTTTGGGAACAGCATTGTAAGCCTCATTGAATCTGGTGACATAATCTTGCACAGTCTCGTTTGGTCCTCTCTTTAGTTTTCCAAAGTCAAATAAGATTTGAAGAGGATCTTTCTTCTTTTCCCATCTGTTTAAAAATGATCTATAAAGAGCTGGTAAGTTAGTAACATTGTTTGCAAGAAGGGCTCTAAACCAGGTTCTGACTTCTCCAGTAAGACTTTGGACAAAAATTCTCATTCTTACATCATCAGCATCTATTTCATAAATTTCAAATTAATCAGTCATCCTTTTAGTATGTTGTTGTGCAGTCTAAGTACCAGAACCATCAAAAGGAGTAATTTTACTTTGATAATCTTAAGGCATAGCCCCTAGATTGGCTGGTAAAACCAAGGGAGCATATATGTTTGCCATTGGAAGAGGTAGTGGAATAACAGGTGAGGTTGTTCTATGAGTGGTGGGTGGAGGAGTGGAAGGGGTAATTTGAGGTTGAGATGTTTGATGAAAAGTTGATGAACTTGGAGAAGCTGAAGTAATCACAGAAATATTTGAATTTCCTTCAAAGGTAAGCTCAGATTTTATGGAATTTCGAAAAATTTTATCAAGATGTGATGTAACAAATTCAAATTGTAAATCTTCAAGAAATACTGGTTCTAGAACCAAATTGGACAACTCAGATTCAGAAAAATTTACAAATAAAGATGTTTCAAACTGCTCATCAAAAGGTTCGTCCTCAAGATAAATCCACTTCACTGGACAGGATATTGATCTATAGAGAGGTCGAGAACTTCTAGAGATTTCTTTACTATCTTGTCTTCTAAGAATTCCGGGAATCAGATTCGGATTTTCAAACACAGGCGGAGGATTTGGATCAGGATTAGCCCTGGTGTAATGAGTCCTTTCTGAAGCCAGGTTTCTAAGTAATTTTTTTTTGGTTTTTTATCTGAATAAAATGAACAATACAACTTCAATAATTTCTTTAAGAAGTTTTAGATATTGGATTTACATTTTCTCAAAGACTTATTTGACTAGAGGAACTGATCAAATGTTTGAAACCAAAGTTCAGTCCATAAACTAGACAGGAGATAGACTGAAGCAGCATTTATTTACTATGCAATTGCAGAGAAAAAGCAGTTCAAAGGATACCTGGCTAACTTCAGGCTCCGTCTGTAATTTATAAAGTAAACAATAGTAACAATAAAACTATTCATGTCCCCTGCGGAGTCGCCACTATGGTATCACTCAAATTTTCCTTGAAGTTGTTGGAAAGAGGAAAAGGGTCTGAGGTAACCACAAACCAATCTTTTAGGTACAGAATCTAGCCAATCTGTACCCAGAGAGGGCTCTCTCTGTAAAATTTAGCTTTGTTTTAGAAGATGTTAGGCTAGTTATAAAGTCCAGGGGTTTTGTTTGAATTTGGGTGGTGGAATTCGATAACTGAGGGCAAGATTGAGTAGTTCAGGCCATTGGGCTATGGAGTCAAAAATATGGCTTCACTGGATTAAGTTTCTAAACAAAAGATGGTTTCACAGGGCAAGATAATCAAACAGAGAACAATTATGGATCTAAAGTGAATGGAATGGAATTAAAATGGATAAAGGCAATTAAGAATCTTCCAACACATTCATACGAGGGAAATTGAGTGATTATTAATAAAGAGAAATTAAGTATTCTTTACTAAATAATCAAAAATCTTAAACTAGAAAAACAGGAGCAATTAAAAATTCACTGTTTAAACCAGTTTAGAAAAAAACATTTAGAATAACAATGATTAAAATCAGATTACACTTAAGTACTTTCTGATTTATTCCTTTTCATTAATCATTCAGAAATGAAACACAGTGATATAATAAACAGATATAAAGACTTTAAAACACAAGAGAAAGATGACTTATTGATCCGTAGTCTGACACATGAATCCTGTAAAAAGTCTTTCGCATCAATTCATCATCCAGCTAGCCACAAAAAATTTCTCCAATAGCACTTTATTCCAAAATAGTCAATGTTACAGCAAAGTCTAAGAATACACCCATAATACTCCAATTGAGGGAGTATTTATACAAAAAAATTATACAAAATATCTCATAACAAATTGAGATATAATCTAGGATGACTCATAAGTATTTTACAACAAACTAGAGACAGATGGTCTCGTAGATAAGAGAAATCATAACTGATGTTGTGTTGTTTCCTTCTTTTGAGAATGTGTTGGAAGCAGTCCCTATGATTTGGCTCATTGTTTTCCTCTTCAGTAACTCTGTGATGGCTGCTCCGTTTCACTGATACTCTTTAACTATTTCTGATACACTTTGACCTTTATTCATCCTTTTATCCTTCTTTATCATGACTTACTGTAGTACATAATCAAAAATAAATGTAAAGATAATTTTTACAAAAGTTCTAGCAGATCTTCCCACCATTTATCTTCCGGTATCCTGGTCCTTTGCAGTTTTCTGAGAGTTTCATCAGTTTCTGTATACCTAAATAAGGTAGGTTGAACTGGGAACAAATGCTTTACCTCATGCTCGAGATAAAACAAATTTTCCAATCTATCGTGAAGATTTTTTCCTGTAGGCAATGCAGCTTTTGATGAACTAGTTGAGGAACTGGCCTGATTGTCAGCATGCTTGTCCAATTTCTCAACATAACTTTCAAGGTCCATCAATTTATTCTCTGAAACTAAAGGACTGGGAAATCCTTTATTCAAAAAAATATCAAATCTTTTAATGAAGGCAGTGATTTCTTCTTGCATGTCAGAGCATCTTCGTTCCAAATTCTGCATCAGAGTTCTTTTGGTAAAAACTCTCTTTATCTCCAAAATTGTGCCTGTCCTATCTTGAATACCAAGTTCTTCAAGTTGATGCTTGTTCTTAGTATTTAAAAAGTGGATAAGTCTATCAGCTTCTTCAGGCATGTTTCTCAATTCTTCTCTTACTTTTAAGATTTCTTCCAGAGCCAATTTGACCAAATCATTTCATTCATTAATTATTTGAATTGAGGGCAAGACATAATTTATTGACTGGATGATGTTGTCCCAAATAATTTCATTTATTTCCTTTAAAGGCTTCTCCAATGTGAGATCCTTTTCCAATCTGTTAACCAACTTTTATAATCTGTTGACCTCTCTTGTTTTATCTGCAACACTCATCTTCGAGAGATCATATTTCTATTCCAAAGTGGTGAGATGCACCTTTGTTCTCTGTAGCTCTGTCACTTGGAGTTTCAATTCCTCCATTGACTTTATTATTTATTCTGTACTCAAATTGGAAGTATGCACCTGTGACAATTCTGTTGGCTGACCTGTTGTAGATGTACCTATAATTGCTTCTGCTGTAGATGTTGGAACACTAGGCTGCTTGTCTTTCAATGCCTTTTCAAGATCTTTTTTTGTTTCATTAAGTTTCTCATTAAGTTCCAAGAGCAAGTCCATTAATTCTTCTTCAGAATTTTGCTTCATGGTTTCAGCAGTCTGGGGATTTCTTGAGGCTGGTAACTTCAGTTTTTTTCTCAAAGCTGCAATATCATCATCCTTTTTCTTGATCAAAGCTTCTATTCCTTTGACATCCTTGGGATTATGACCCAATCCAATAATAATTTCCTCCAAAGTTTTTATCCTATTGTCCTTAGCCTGAGAAGAGGCTTTTTCAAGGCTTAATTGAGCATTTGTATTCTCCAAAGAATCCTGCAATTGCTGAGTCATCATTGATTTATCTGTCAGAGTAGAATAAATCATCTCACATGTCTGCTTATGTAGCTCAATTTGATCCAAAGGATGAATATCCTTTGCTATGACTTCAAAACTAGTCCTGATATAATCTACAGTTGTTTGAGGTTGCTGCACTTTGGGTTTGAAGTGACTCATTATCATCTTTCCCTGCTGGATGTCATAAGCTAACATCAATCGTTGTTGATTCTTAGGAGCCATCTTCAAACACTGATTGTAAACTTGAAGTCTGAGAGGATCATTTCTGGCCTTGATATTTATGAATGTTCTTTTAATGTCCCAGGCATCTTTCATTGGTGGTTTGAAAGATGACACTTCTGTATTTTGCTGCTTTTGCAGCTCTTTTTTCTGTAAAGTAGTGGATGTCCCACTGATTGTATATGTTTGCTGACTACCCAACTCCTCTAGTGTCTGACTATCAGGAATTTCATGAACAGATTCCACTTCTTGAAGAGGATTCAATTTTTGTCTTTTAGCATCTAGTTGTTCAGAAAATCCACTGAGAGGAGTAGTTGCTTCATCATCTCTCTTTTTTCCCTTTTCTACATTAAGAGGAGTTTGTAAAATTGATATTTCTGCTACATTGGTCTGAGTAAGAGAAACCTTTACTTGAACCTGTTCTTTAGAAGTCTGAGGTTGTTCTGTCATTGTAACTTTTTTTGTGATTTGGATATCAGCCTCTTTCTCTTTTCCTTTAGATGCTACTGTAGCCAATGCACTGATTTCCTATAAATTTTGTTGAGAAGTCCCAACAGAAGAAGAACCAATACCCGATATATGTACCTGTCCAAAAGATTCTAGGTCAAGTATTTTTTCAAGGTCTTTCATTACATTTTCAACATTGACCGGCTCACTATCATGTTCTACCAATGTCCCTTCCATCCATTCATCCATATTGGCATACTGTTCAATTTCTGGGATTCTTTGATGAATGTATGGTGATAGTTTGTTTTTCATTCTTCTATCACAAATAAAGCTATTTGGGTCATGAGGTACCCAATAGAAGCTTTTTTGTAATTTAAGATAATATTCTAATATTCTTTCAAATTTTCTTCCTTCAAAGATTCTGAGTTACGCATAAAGGACCTAGCCGACTCTAACTCAGTTGTTTCTTTCAGATACAAAAATGAACTATATCCGAATTGATCATCAGTCAGCCTAATGCAAAGAGTCTCATTGGGACATATTTTAAGTAACTTAAATGGGCATAACTCACAACCAATTATATTCTGATTGTGGTGATTTCCTGTGATAGGCACAAGCAATCTATCCCGTATTTCTTTTGGAGAGCCGAAGAATATTCTTTCATTTCACTATCGACTCTAAAGAGGGAGACTCCTCACAACAAGCAGTGGCTATGTGGTGTACAAAAAGGTCAATAAACTCATTGTAGGAATAAGGAGAATCACAGGAATTATGAGTAATGGCAGACCAAAAGATAACAGACCTAGGATTTCCTTTGGCATCAAGCTTTTTGACATAGAAATGGAAGCTTTATGATTGGTAATAAAGCATGAGATGATAAATAACAGAAGAATACTTGAACACTCTTTCATTTTCTAATTTCATGAACTGATCATGGATTTTGTCTGCAATGTAGGAAGCAAAATCATACTTGACAGTAGGGGGTTGTCCAGGGGTGAAAATAGACAACAATACTATGGTTAATTGGTCAACATATTCACTAGTATTGAAGCCCATTATAAAGGATATCATATTCAGAATAAGTCTGCCCACATCAGTGAAAAAAGTATAACCATAAGGGGGAGGACCTTTGGGCTGATGTTCAGGCAACATGAAGGTTTGGCAGAGGCGATTTAATTCTTCATGGGATAATTTGGCAGATTTCTCAAGTAATTATCCCATAGAAAGGGGAGTCAAGGCTTGACCAGGTTGAAATTGTAACATCTCATTGATAGACTGAGCAGTTATGGGAAAAATGACATTCTGATTCGGGGATAAAACTTCTCGTTGATTGGGATCATAGTTTGCATGACAGTAATGGATTATCTCAGGGAAAATGTGGACTAAGGGGAGAAGGTACATGGGAAGATTGGATTCCCATAATCCAAAAATGTCAAAACCTTTCAAGTAATTATCTCTGCAGTAGCAAAAAATTCGAAGGGGACTTTCACTGAGAACCAGGTCTTTAATTTGGAAATCTCTGTCTACTAAAGGCAAATAATATAAGTCTCTGTGAGGGGCATTCAAGGGTGTGACATTCAGAGCCACGGGAATCTCCATTTCTGGTTCTTGTGGATTCAGAAATGAATTCGGGGTTTTATGAAAAACGGCCACAATTACTGGTTTGGGAATATAATTGCAGTTTTGGGAATAAAAAAGATCAAATTGAACTTCGTTTCAGTCTTTAGTGTGGAATTAAAACCAAAACCAGGATTTTTACAGATTTCAGCGGGAAATTGGGTAAATACCTGTTTTTTGGGAAATGAACAGTGGTTAAATAGGTGCTGGCTATGGCAGATAAACTCTGGATTACTTGACTGCAATTTTCTTCATCGAGGTAGCGGTTGGAAAACTTTGACAGTTAAATTCGAAATTCATTGCCTGGGACACTAGTTACTGCATAGGATAATGAAAATGACGCGAGTTTGTTTGTTTTATTCACAAAGTCAAAGGTTGGCGGGTTTTTTATTTTTTAATGGATGACGTCAGCAAGTACGGTGGGATCATCAGGGGAGGCAGGCGATAAGCGGTTTCTATCGCACCGCTTTTGGGGAAGAGTGGTTTTGGGTGGAGGGCGAGCGATTCCATACGATGAACGACGCGTGGCACAACACTGTTCAGAAAACCGCTTGGCCATCGCGCGTTATCGTTCGAACGTGGATGCCTAGCGATATGGATAATAACCGTTGATCTCAGATTGATTGATCGAACGGTTGTCGGGAAAGGGAGATGACAGGAAATTAATAGGGTGGGCCCGACGTAATTTATTATGAATTAATCGCATCGGGAGAGATTCTATTTGTGGATTAGGTTATTAATTAACCATAAGGGTTAATTAATCCCATTATACGGCGGAGAGACGCGCTTGACGATTAATCAGAATTTTGACTAATCAATCATGATTAATACATTAATATGGTTATTTTTCAACCAAAGGGACGGGATATTAGTTTATGGGAAATTTTTGTATTTAAATTAATACGGGAAAAGGGGGAATTTTAATAAGGATTTAAATAATAAAATCAGAAGTTAATATGAAAAATGAAAGAAGCGCTAAGTGTAAAACATTAAAGTAATGTATTTAACTTATGCTTTTATGAGGAGGGTTTTTATGTGAAATATTGTATGATTTTTCCTAAGTAAAATGGGATTTTACTTAGGAAAAGATTTTTTAGAGGTGAATGAATGTTATGATGAATGATTTTAAGTACTTAGGCTTTTCCAATTATTGGGCCGAGGGTCCGATCCCTCCAAAGGTCAAGGAAATGCCTTGAGCCTCTTTAATTTTCAAATGCCTTAGTACTTAGGGGAAATTAGTGAAATTTTTAGGAAAAATGAGAAGGGAAGTTAATAATCTGACTTTTCTTTGCTTGAAATTCTTCCAGTGTATTGTCTGTCTTTGCACTTGTGATGAAAATAAAAGATTTAACACATGTAAAGCCATCATTCATCACATGTAATTCTGCAACATCATCTACCTACCCTGCCTACTTTACCCTACCATTTTTTCTTCTTTATTAGGGTGCACTTAGACTGGCAAACCCTTATCACACTTTTCTTTTTACATATAGAAATTTATCTAAATCTAACCTTATTACATCCAAGGGCTTAGATTAAACTGGTTAGCTCCTTTTATTTACTCTACCTATCTACTTATCTGCCAAGATTAAACAGTTTGGTCAGATTTTATTCTCTATCTCTAAAACATAAAATTGAAAGATGAACTAGCCAAGCTTAAACTGTTTGACTATTCATGAATTGTGGCATAAGTTACAAGTTGCACACAATTTGTTTATTACATCAGAGAAAAAAGTAGTGGCATTTAGACTTGCACACTTTCCTTGGAATTTCTTTTGGTGGGGTTCATTTTCTTTCACTTTTTTGGCCATTTTTATTTTTTCACCCTTTGATTTTTCTTTTAGGGTATACCCTCTTTACATTTTTTAAATTTTTTTATTTTTTGAGAATATGAAAAACCTTTGCTACAAGAAAAGGTATGAAAATATTACATAGCTCATCAAGTCAATCATGAAATATGACACCTATTGGTATAGGAGTCTAACAGTAGCAATGCTAGAGATTCTCATATAAGTATGAGACCCCTATGTTTAAATATGTTGTTTACACCTGTAGATTCAATGTTTGCGATATGTTTGAAGAAATACTGCCATGGCTAGGAGGGGTCCAGATGAGTTTTTGATGATGTGATTGATTTTGTACCTTTGTTTTAATGTTATTCGTCATCCCATAAAGTTTCATGAAGTTACGGGCATGGACCTGGGCTCTGGATCTAAAAAGGTGGCACAAATCCCAGAGTTCCAGGCACAGAATTGAACAAACTGGGCCCTGGCCGCTACCTTACCTTGGAATGCTTGCGGATATAGGATTTTTTCCACTACCTTTCCTTGGCATGCCTGCAGATAAGCCTCAATTAGTCAAAAATCCAGTCTCCCTCAAGGTTCAAGGGCCTGGAAGGTTGGGTTACCTCCTGAGGATGTTTCTTGAGGTTGGGTTACCTCCTGAGGAAGGTTGGGTTGTCTTGTTTCCATTGGTTCCACTTCCTTAAGGTCATATAGGAGGTTGAATCTCATATTAGTGGCATTTCATTGCATGTTTAACCCAGTTGGTCGGTTACTTAGGTAGATGTGGGAAGGGGGTGTTACAAAGGGGTTTGGTATAGCATTCGAGGATGGACAGCCACTGATCATACCCAAGGGAACTATCTCAAACAATGGCCATGTCATTGGATTTATAAATAATAGAAGAAGTTTCCTCAAATACACAATTTTTATGAATTAGGAAAAGAAAAATTACATAGAATATTTGCAAGAGTTTACACACGAAAACTCAAATCTCTTGCAAGTAGGGAAATTTTCTTTAAATAAGCTAAATGTCCTAACCTTTTTTAGTTATGGATCACTTATTTTATTAACAAGTGTCCATTTACATTAAATGCTATCCTAACAATACTACTAACTATTTTCCTAAATTCAAGACTCAGAAACAACACCTTTCTAGATGCCATATATTTTACAACAATTCACTACTCTAAAAAGTCTCCAATATTTAATTAAATAGTCTAAATAATTAAATGTTATATTCTAACTATTAAACTAAGGTTTATGTATTTTTTATCATCTAATATTCTCCCCTTTGATCCAAATATACATTACAATAGATACCAAGTTCATCCATGAACTTAATAAATTTAATCCCGCCAAGTGGTTTTGTGAAAGTATCAGAGATCTGATCTTCTGAAGGACAATAAATCGGCTTGATGACATCCTTTGCGATGAGTGTTCCAATGCAATGATATTTTTATCCACATGATTTGTTTTGGAATGAAAAACTGAATTTTTAGCAAACTTTATGGTTGATTGGTTGTCGATGAATAAAGATGTAGCTTCTGCTTGAGGAATGCCCAAGTCCTACAAAAATATGCGCAACCAAACAATTTCACATGTTGCTTCCCATGCTAATATGAATTTTTCTTCTGTTGAAGAAGTGGCCATTGTAGCTTGCTTCTTGCAACTCCAAGAAACTATAGCTGGCCCCATGTTCATCAAATAACCTGAGGTTGATGTCTGATCTTCAATACTTCCTACAAAATTGGCATATGAATATCCACCAAGTATAAAATTCTTAGTCTTTTTGTAAAGAAGACCAAAATTTTTTGTTCCTTGAATATATCTAAGGACTCTTTTGGTTTCATTCCAGTGGTTGTCCCATGGTTCCTGCATAAGGCATGAAATAATATTGATTTCATAAGATAAATATGGAAAAGTGGTTGTCAAATAGATCAAACTGCCAATCAATTGTCTATAAGTAGTATTGTCCACCATTTCCCCCCCTTCAATTTTTGAAAGTTTCAAGTTTTGTTCCATGGGGGTGAGAACAGGCTTGCAAACTTGCATTCCAAATCTTTGAAGGAGTTCAGATACATACTTACTTTGACAAATAAAAATATGGTTTGTATGTTGGAATACTTTAACTCCAAGATAGTAGTGCAGTAACCCCAAATCAATCATTTTAAAACCTGCATGCAACTCCTTGACCTGTAAAATATGATCATTATTATTTCTAGTAATGATCAAATCATCCACATACGTAACAAGAATCACCATATTTTTTCCTTGTTGACGTACATATAAAGTGTCATCAGAGTCACTTCTCTTAAATCCAACATTGCAAAGGTACTAGTCCATTTTGGCATACCAAGATCGTGGAGCTTGTTTTAATCCGTATAAAGCCTTGATCAATTTGCATACTTTATGTTATTTCCCTCCAATATCAAAATGTGGCGGTTGTGTCATATATATGTCTTCCTGTAAATATCCATTGAGGAAATCACTTTTAACATCCATCTAATGAACTTTCCATCATTTTTAAGATGCTAATGTAAGTGTTAATCGGATGGTGTTCCATTTTGTTGTAGGGGAAAATGTTTCCTCATAATCGATGCCTTCCTGATGTGAAAAATCCTTAGCAACAAGTCTTTCTTTGTACTTAATTCTGTAAACCTATTTTCATCCTATGGGTTTTACATTTTGAGGACAATCAACAAGTTTCCAAGTGTTGTTTTCTATTATTGCCTGGTATTCTTCAATCATATACTTTTGTCATTCTTTATGTTTTACTGCCTCTTTGTATGTGGAGGGTTTAGTAAAATCATTTGTTACCAAGCCAAAATTTTCTTCATTTATGTGTGACCCTCATGTGCCTGTTTTGTTTTTCTTATCTGGGCTGACATATTTCAAAATTTGAACAACCCATTTTGGCAGTTGATGTTAACTTGTTTGCAGATCTGAATAATCACCATCATTGTAAAGTGGATTGATGTAAACAAATGTCCATCGTTCAACTCAATATTCAGGGGGTGGAGTGATCTAAATCTGAATGTTAGTTTGTTGTCCTAATTTCATCTTCAGAATTATAAATAATTTGTTAATCTTTTTCTTCATGTGCATAGGATTCTTGAGGTGTTTGTGAGTGTTAAACAGGTAAATGTACTGAATTTTATGTTAAATTCATCAGCATTTTAACTTTAAAAAAAATTACTAAATAACAACAATAAAATGTATATCAAACCATCAAATGATCCATTAACACAGTATTTTGATGAAGGAGTTCATCCCTCCTAGGCTACATCTCCTTGGTCCAGCTTCCATGGATTGGGCCTCTATATTAGCTCAAAATGGAAATAAGTGTTGTTTGCAATCCTCTACTACTCCTGAAACCTACTTCAATGTGTTCAGAATGTCCAAATCATCTATAATAGACTATTCTTTAGCCCAATTTTGTCAAATTTTGCAAAAGTTATGGCCTACACAGTTTGGCCTAGGAAATCTCCACTAAAACTGGAGCAAACTCCAGTTAGGGCCGTTAATTTTGGAGATCCACCAGAATTGGCAGACTCTGCCAAATAGGCCATTGAATTAATCTCAGGATTAATTAATTGTTAATTTAGAGTTTAATTATTGGATAAACTTGGTATTAGCGTTAGGCACGCATTTAACCAATCTGCATTAACACAAATGATTAGCGCATTAAACATTGGTTTAATGGTTAGTAAAACCCACGTCAGCACTTTAACCTTTGAAATTAATATAATTCCACTCTTTGTCTTCCGCCTTAGGTCCTGTGGTGAGGGGGTTGGCCCCCTCCTTACCCCCGTCAGTTCATATGTATGAATTGAAATATAAGTTGAAGGCATAATATATTAAGTTCCAAGTGTGTGGTATGTTGGTAGTTGGTTGTGTTGGTGCGAGCTAGGTCGCACAGTCGAGCCCCAACCTCCGCCCTTCCACCGATTAATAATTTTTCCACATACAATGTATATAACCCGACCTTTGGCATAATGAAATTCGGACTTCGAACCAATGTTAAAATTCGACCATGACATATATATAGTCCATACCTTGGTCCACTAGAGGGGGAACATGGTGGCCCCTAGCTGCACCATGTGTCCACCTCTGGTTGGACTATCGGACCATATATTAAAATCTCATCCCCACCATAATATATATAAAATTCAAAATTCGACCTTAGTGGTTAAAAAAACAATTCGCCTTCCAAACTTTCCATGGAATCCTGCAATGACACTTCTCATAGTGTCATTCGACGAAAATGATGGAATATTCCCAAACTATCTCTTTTTTTGCTGACTAGTTTGCCATATCACCATTCTGTCACTTCTGCAAAAAAATTAGTTGTTTAGGAAAACAAACAGTAGGCTCTATCTTCATCATCCGGAGTCGGTTTTCAATGACACAAATTGCGTCGGATTCCAAGCGATGAGCTCTTCGTTGTTGTCCAGTTTCCAATCGATTTTGAGCACTTCCATTTTTTAGCTTTAACACTGAGCACCTGATCATGGAGAGTCACTGTCATATGAACTGTTGCTGCTAGGAGATTCAAATGATTTGCCAGAAGATCCAGATGGTGTAGTTGAAGTAGATGGGTTGGATGAATCATTTTCATATGAAGTAAAATCAATATCATACCAAAGTTGTGTACTTGGTTTATTTTCCATCTTGCCTTTCCTTTTATCGCCCTTAGTTTCCAAATTTTGTAGAAGATTTTCAATATTTGTGGCACTCTTACTTTATTATTCATCAAAAATCACATCTCTGCTTACAATAAACTTTTCATTGGATAGAAGACGATATCCCTTCTTTTCATCGAAATATCCAATCATTGTACACTTCAAACTTCATGAATCAAGCTTAGTTCATTTTTATTTCGGAACTAAGGCATAACACATTGAACCAAAAACTCTAAGATGTTTAACTCGAGGTTTGAAACCAAACCATGCTTCATAAGGTGTCATTCCATCCAAATAAGTAGTAGGAGACCTATTCCTTAAGTATATTTTTGTATGTATTGTTTTTTCCCAATATATAGGACTTCAATTTTTGAAAGTTAGCATGGATCTTGCCATTCCTAACAAGGTGCAATTCATTATTTCTTCTACTCCATTTTGATGTGGAGTTTAGACATTTGTAAGATGTATTTTTATACCATTGTCCCTGCAATAAGTTTGTAATTAATTGGAAGTGAATTCCCCTCCATTGTCTGTCCTAAGAGTGTCAATATTTTCTTTGACTTCATTCTCAACAAGTTGGCGAATGATTCTGAATTTTGCTTCAAAAAATAAAACAAATTTGTTATACTAAAATCATCAATTAAGAGTAAAAAATATCTGCAACCTCCTAGAGAAGTTTGTAGAGGTCCACAAATGTCACTGTGAACCAAATGCAAACGCTTGTTTGCACATTGTGAACTTGTTGGAAAAGTCTCTCGACTTTGTTTCCCATAAATGCAAGCTTCACATTTTGCATTTTCTTTCTTAAAAGTTGAATTCCTTTAACCATTCCATCACTTTGAATTTGAGAGAGACTTTCAAATTTTAAATGTCCATATCTAACATGTCACAACCTTAGTGGTGAAACATATGTACTTGTTGCTCCTGCAAAGTGAGAATTTCATGGAGTAATTATTCCTTTCATCCTTAATAGTTTTCTATATTCATATCCTATCATGATTTTTTTCATACTTTGTTTGAATCAGTTTATTTTGACTAACCCGTCCTCCATCACAACTTGATGTCCTGCTTGTCGAATCGTGACTAAAGACAACAAATTATTCTTAAAAGTTGGCACATACCAAACATTTGAAATCAATTTTTCTCCAATGCCACGAAGATAAAATTTTACTGCACCTTTTCCACAAGGAGTGTGTCTTGTATCAACTGCAAGAAATATTGACTTGAGATGACATTGTTGAAAATTCCAAAAGAAGTCACGTCAAAAAGTCATGTGTTGTGTTTCCCCTGTATCTAAAATCCAAGCATCTTCATAATCACTTTTAAGATATGTGGAGACATGTAAAGTTGTTGATTCTGAACTTTGATGTGTAGTAAATATATATTTTGATCCATCACCTTCTTTATCATTAGCAAATTGTGCCATGCATTGATGAAACTTTGGAATTTTGGCAATAGAATTTCAACAATCTTCAGCATAATGACAACCTATGTTACATCTTCTACAAACAATTTGACTGGAATCACTACCTCTACCTGGACTCTATCCTCTACCTCTACTTTTTCCTCTTCCTTGATTTTCGCCTCTGCCTTGATTGTTTCCTCTTCCTTGAAAGTTGCCTCTTCCAGAAATGTTGACTCTACTGAATTTTTCCCCTCTGCCTTATCTTCTACCACGACCTTTTCTAGTATGTGCTGTTAGATTTTGATTGATGTGACCTCTTCCTCTACCTCTAGAACTATCAGTTGATGATTTACTAGTGTTGGCTTCTGTGAAGACATCTTCCCCAATTTTTTTCTTCTTCCCAAAATTTTTTTCATGTTGAGCTAACATTTCACTTAATTCCTCAAAATTCAACTTCTCTAACTTTTCAGTTACTTGTAAAGTTTCCAAAATTTGTGTATATGAAGAAGGAAAACCAGCAATCAAAATTGTCATCATGAAACTATCATCCATTGCTAGAAATCCAACATTTACTATTTCCTGCTAAATGTTCTTAAGTCTGGAAATATATTCAAGTACATCTCCACCTTCAGTCAATTTCTGTTGGAGCAATTTCAATTGAATATCAGCTTCTTAGATTCAGGTTTTGTATCAAACAAATCTTTAAATGTTCTCAAATAAAACCATGCATCGAAAGCATTTCAATGTGAACATACATTTCATCATTAACTGAAGATTTGATTAATGCTAATTCTTTGGCATTTTTTATCTCCCATTTTGCTAGTAAAGATGCATCTATAGGTTGATTTGGTTTAACATCACCATCACAAACTTTTCGCCAAAGTTCATTATAAATAAAATTGATTTCAATGAGCCTTTTCCATGTCTTGTATGCCTTTGCGCCTTCAATTTTGTGAGATTCACAAAATAAATTTACCAACTTGGACATTGTAAAAATAAATGTATGCACCAAGATGGATCAAGCACCAAAAAAATAAGATGATCAACACACCAAGCATAAAACCTCAAAAAAAAAACGATCTATCGAGGCTTGGCCTTGACCCTCGTATAGTTGTCAGAGGAGAAAAGTGATTGAGATTTGCACTTGGCTCTAGTCAACTTTCCTGAAATTTTACAATGAAACTTTCGAAATTTGACTATTTACAATGCGCTTGCAAATTTTTGCCTCAAAAATTACTCTAACCCTCCTCCCCCTCCCCCCTCAAAGTGAAAATTTACTTAGAGTTACAATTTTATCACCCCAAATTTACAAATTACAAAATTACCCCTTATTACTCCAAATTTACAAATAACCACTCCAAAAATTACAAATTACATAGTAACACCTTACTACTCAAAAGGGACAAAATTCACACCTTATTGCTCCAAATTACAAAAGTCAAAAAAAAAAAGCTTCAACTTCGACTTACGCAGAGTGGAAAATTAAACTCAATTGCCCTTCTTCAACTCGACCTATCAATCAATTCGTGGGCATGTATATCACAATGTAAAAATTCCTCTACAAAAAATATCCAGTACTCCTTGATCTCCATCAATCTATTAGTAGCCATGAATCCATTCAAGGTTATGACCTGAACTATGGACCACACATTTGTTTTTCAACATCAAAAGCAATGAAGTGGCATCCACGGCCGTTGACCATGATTTTAGCTCTCGCAAACTGCTGTCAACGACGTGCTACTACGAACAGTCTCACAACCTAAACATTGTATCATTGCTTCAATATCTTGCATTGAAGTCGAGTCAAATCAAAAGATCCATTCACAGGTTCATATGTACTCAGGTATAGGACATATTCTCATGCTATCCATTCAAAATTCAACGATCTCATGCTTCAAAAATTCAAAAATTCAAACTTAGATCGACCAGCTTGATCAACCAACAAAATTTCCTCAGAAAGGAGTTATTGTCCAACAGTTAATTGATTTGTTTTTAGTGGAAAATATCCCTATAAGATCGAATTAAAAAAATTGGATGCTATGAAATTTCATGATAGATTTATTACACTATCACATCAGCGATAGAAAATCCTTCTCCTCACGAAGGGCAATGATCTTAGAGAGGAATTGAACTGAGAAGAATTGTGTTAAGAGGAACTGCGTTGAGAAGAATTTAGACAAACTAATGTATGAGAAATAATGGTGGCTGCTAGAATAAAGCTAATATAAGTGATTGTAAAGTGAATGCCCATTTTTGTCTAGATTTGCATTTCAGGGAGATGGCTATTCAAATTGTGAAGCTTATGAGCCATCTCTTTGTAGCATCGAAAATGGTTTTTAATGATCTGAAACTAGAAATGGTGAAATATATTCTGCATGCTTGGAATATCAAACTACAAGTTGTGAGTGCCCCTAAGGATTTAAGGGTGATGGTCAAAACTGTAAATATATTGATGAATGCAAGGAGAGAATTCCTTGTCACTACAATGATTGTAGTTGCAAGAATAAATGGGGTGGATATGATTGCAAATGGACAATCTTCACAAATGAAGGGGCTTTTACAGGCGCATACATAGGCCAACAATATTGTGAATGAAACTACTTTTCCAAATTGGGAAAATTTCTAAAAATGTCTTCCTTTTTTTTAAAATTCAAATATTACTGATTCAAAAAATATTTTATTTTTTTCCTTCATAAAAAAAAATTACATACGAATCAACAGTTTGCATACCAATCAATAGCTCACCATTGATGGAGTTTTCCAAAATCCTGCAAAGTTTGGATCTCCTCTTCACATCATCTGCATCATTGAAGCTTAAATACCACAATAATAGCAAAAGTTTCCTCAGACACAAATTTTATTAATCAAGAAAGAAAAATTAAATAGAATATTGGCAAGGGTTTACACAAAAAAACTCAACTCTCTTGCAAGTAGGGAAATTTGCTCTAAATAAGCTAAATGTCCTAACCTATTTTAGTTATGGATCACTTATTTTATTAACAAGTGTCTATTTACATTAAATACTATCCTAACAATACTGCTAGAACTATTTTTCTAATAAATTGGAGCCTAAGAAACGACACCTTTCTAGATGCCATATCTTTTGCAACAATTCATTATTCTAAAAAGTCTCCAATATTTAATAAATATTATATTCTAATTATTAAACTAAGATTTATG
Organism: Pinus albicaulis; assembly: GCA_034641835.2. Taxonomy (NCBI): domain Eukaryota; kingdom Viridiplantae; phylum Streptophyta; class Pinopsida; order Pinales; family Pinaceae; genus Pinus; species Pinus albicaulis. The sequence continues at coordinate 180,894,352 of CM076584.1, forward strand.
TATATTAGATCATATAACAAGAAAGAGTAACCTATATAGTGTTGGGAAAAATACTGAGAGGGGGGGGGGTGAATCAGTATTTAGAGCATACTCAAAACTTTTACTTTTTCTTTCTCTAAAACCCATATGCTACTTTACTGAAGCCAACTCGCGTATACACACGGATATCCTTAATAAAACTCGCGTATTAACAGAGATCTCATTATGATGATAATTCTTTTCTTAGATCATTGCATAATTCATTCATTATATGTTTAGTAAACAGTAAACATGTGCAGTAAGAACAGAATAAATCATCACACATAAGCAACACACATGAACACCAATATTTAAGGTGGAAACCTAGTTCGGGAGAAAACCAACGCTGCCATCGTCTCAGTCTTCAATATTTTATTATAAAGAAAACATCGTACAACCATGTACTGGCGCAGACTCATACCAGCACGCAGGCACCCACCTGCAGAAGGCTATAACATTCTCTCGTTTACCAGCCTCTCCTGGAAGGGAGCTACAACCCCCTGCTCTCGTTTACCAACCTCTCCTGGAAGGGAGCTACAACCCCCTGCTCTCGTTTACCAGCCTCTCCTGGAAGGGAGCTAGAACCCCCTCACTGAAGGATTCGACCTTCAGCACCATTGCGGACCATGTTTCATCAATTTTCATACTGGATCCAACAGCTTCCATACAACACAACTTGTAGGCCACTTTTCATCATATTTTCATACTAGACCCACTCCACACATTTAAGCTCAACATTCATAAAACTGAAACTTATAACCCCATCAATTCATTCATTGAATAATCAACCAATCAACCAACGACTTGATCTTCAAGCAACATATTCATCATTCAAATAACCCAGTTCTGTATGAATACATCATTGACAGATAACAGTAGAACAACAAAATAGATCAGGCATTTCATTCCACTTACTTTAGCAAACCCTAGATTCCATACGCGCTTTTACTTCACTGAACCTGCGTATGTACGCGCTTTCATGCAGACCTACCCGCGTATACTTCTGTTCATTCTTTAGAAAGCCCTATCTTCCCATACGCGCTTTTCCTTAAGCAGACCCGCGTATACATGCACTTTTACTGAAGAGAACATGCGTATACATCTGTAAATTTTCAGGATTGTGTAGCTCTTCAGATCAGATAAACAACTCAGATTTCATCCTTTACTTCAGAAAGTATTTCACCTCATCTCAGATCTAAACATTCCATAAACAGATCTAGAAAATACATATACATTTCAGATTTAGAGATCCCTCTTCATCATTTTCTTCATAGGTGCATCATAAATTCAGATCTATCAAGAACAGAGTTCATCCATGCAGATATTCCTTAGAGAGATTTATTCATTCACAACCCTTACTCATGCACACCCTTGCACAATGATCTTCTTCTCCTTATATAGGTTTATCCTTTATCAATACCATGAGCTAAAACCACACCACTTCTGATGGTATTCCTGGACGGGATCAAATAGATAATCTAGCGCTCAATACAATGGGTCAATACCATGGTAACACCCCTTGGTATTCTAAATTTGGAGCGCAAAAGGGCATATGCTACTTCACCTTAACAAACCCGCGTATGCTTTGTAGCATAACTTATTTATCATTATCCTGGCACTTTCTGGATTCCTTTCTTCTACTACTTCTGAACTGATATGTAGATACATCAGATTTACATTATTAACAACTCATCAAGTCAGTTTCCATCACAGACAACTTCATTAAGCAGGTTCCATCAAAGTCAACACATTGTATCACATTGCCAACAATCTCCTCTTTAACTCATCAAGAAGGTTGTCATCAACTTTATCAAGTAGGTTGCCATCAAGGAAAACACTCTGCATCATATTGCCAACAATTCTATTTCTACCTATAGATTACCATCAACTTTATCAAGTAGGTTGCCAACAAGGACAACATATGCCAACAATCTCCCCCTTTGGACTTGATGGCAACCATGATGGTGTTTGATCATCACAACAGATAGATACATTGAATATAACCATTATACAAACACCATGATGCTCTCCCCTTATTCAAACACCATGTTACTCTCCCCCTTTGACATCAAGGGCAAAGGGCGGATGAAAACCAAAACAAGGTTTTTCTCCTCATGTAGAAAGAAGAGCTCTGTAGATCTGATGTGCATTGAAGTTATCATGCTCCCCCTGAGTTCATGCTGAATCTTCAAACATATTTTTTCCAATGAAGTACATGACTCTATGACCTTTCCTATCACCAAGGACTCATACTTACATCAATGATCCAACCAAGTGGATTTACATATGTGACTCAAGTACCCAACCAAGTGGGTTTACACATTTTGACTCAACTACCCAACCAAGTGGGTTTCCAAATTTGACTCAAGTGCCCAACCAAGTGAGTTTACATATTTGAACAAGTCCTTACATGAATGAATATTTCAATTTTACATCATAGGTCTAAACATGAACTTTTCATCAAATTACAAATATGAATTTTTATAATCAAGATCAAGGAATCTCAATCATGAGATCAGATCACAACAAATCAAGAGAATGCCAACAATGAATCCTTTCCACATGACCAATGCTCCCCCTTAGCTTGTGCATCCTGAACACTTTCAACAACAAATCATCAAGGCATCTTCATCAACAATATCAAAGAATGAAACAGAATTATGAGAACTGGAACACCACCAGAGATACCAAATAGTACAGCAGTTGTGCTGAGAGAATGCTGACCTAGAATAATTTTGTCAGCAAATACCCATACACGGTTTTCTGTGTATGAACTCGTGTATATACACGACTGTCTTTCAGGAAATCCGCGTATCCAACTTAATCTTTTGAAAGTTAATTAGATCTGATCTTCTGAGAGGTAGCAACATCTCCTAGCTTCTGTCTAAGAAATTTGAATGCTTCCCTGGAATATATGAGAAAATATAGATAGGACAATGTAGTTGAGTTTTCAAGTGTCATCCAATAGTTGTAGCATAAGCACATCAGTGACCAAGCCTTCAGACTCTTTGCAGCATCAATATATTCTTCCCAAGAGGAATTATCATATCAGAACAACTTCTTCAATAGACAATATGTGTCAAACAATCATCCATGTGATCTAATATCACCAAGATCTTCAATATTCATCATGATGTAATATGCGTAGGAAAAAGGTCTCAACCATAGCAACAAACTCTGCATGATCTAATTTTATCTCTGAATCATAATACTTCCAACTTATCCATGTGTGCAACAAAAGATATTCTTCAGCAAAAGGAAAACAGGGCTCATCCATAATCTCATCATAAGAAACCATATATCATGTCATCATCATTTGAGTAAGAACTAAGAAATAATTATATACAATGCCAACAATGCAATCATTAGATGTTAGACTGATGATCCCCCTGAACCTGTACTCTTGTTCTTGAGCCATCTCACTATTTTCCTTAAAAGAAAAGAATACATGACTGTCTTCAGTGTAACTCGCGTGTATACGCGGCTTTTGTTCAGTCAACCCGTGTATGGAAAGTGAAATACTGAAAATTTCACACTTTCATCTCCCCCTGAATTTGTACTACTTGTACCTGTCTTCTTCACATCAGATGCACTGTCAGAAATAAACATAACCATAATTACCAAACCAACCATGAGAATCACGATATATTTCTCCCCCTGTGATGATACATTGTTGATTCCTCTAATGTATCTCACATCACTCTTGCAATCATTACGAGAAGTAAGCTTCAGAAGTGGATGACTGTAGTAGGGTCAATATTCCCTACGTTTCTGACCGGTCTTCCTTCTTTTTCCATATTTGCTTGAAATTTCTTATTGTATGCTGGAAATTATCCAAATTCTCAGATCTATTCATCCTGCATTCCTTTTCTACATGTCCATACTTATTACAAGCATAACATCTTATGTGTCCAGAAAATTAAGCATAAGGATCATGATGTGATTTTCTATTCTTTCTTCTATTACAATCAGCTGCTTTATGACCAAACTTGCTGCATGAAAAACATCCCTTAAAGAAACCATAGTACCTTTCTGAGTAGAATCTGTTTTTTTGTGACTAAAACAATCTGCTTCTACAATTGGCTGCAACATGCCCATAATTGTGACATTTAAAGCACTCAACATTATTGATCAAAGGAGGGAATGATTTCTTTTGAGAGTTCATAATTGTCGGTTGCTCTTTTTCTTCTTTCAACACTTCAGGTTTTGCATTGATATCTTTTGAATCTTTAGCACTTCCTTGTGAACTAGATTCTCCTTTAACAGTTTCATGAAAACCAAGACCAAATTTAATAGAAGGAGACCTTTGACTACTAAGAATATTATCCAGAATCTTAGTACTATCTTGAAACCTCAAAAGTTTATCCTTTTCTTCTAATTTACTTTTTAGAATGTTTACCTCAACCTCCAATTTTTTGCATTGCTTCTTCATACTTTCTTCGACCCTTCTTCCTTCTTCTACTTGATCATTCAGTTTTAAAATCTCTTCTTTCAACCCATTTTCTTGTTCTTCAAAAATTTGTAGTAGTTCTTCATTCTTCTTATTTGATTTTTCCAGATCTTCATTTAGATTGATGATTTCTGCTTCAAGTCTTTTATTTCGATTGGTTTCATAATTGTACAACCTTTGATACTTGTCTATCTGACCATTCAGTATTTCTATCTGTCCTTTCATTTGAGAGATTATCTCATTGTAGATAACTTCTCTCTCTTTAAATGATCTTTGTTGATCTTCAACTTTAATCTTGAGAGCTTCTTCTAGATCCATAACATTACTTTCACTATCTTTACCATTTCTTGCACAAGAAAGTGAATCACAAGAACAACATTCAATACCTGTTTTATCTTCTTCATTTTCTGCTGCACATTTTTTCTGAGATATCTCCTTTCTTTGAGTAGCCTTCTTCTTTTGCTTCTTTGTCATGAGCACTAGCATATCTTGGTCAGAATCTTCTTCATCCTCATTTTACATTCCATCATTATCTTCATTTTTATAATACCTCTTTCCCTTTTCAAATTGTTTCCCTTTATCATGATTTTCTTCATAAGGACATTTAGCAGCATAATGACCAACTCTTCCACAATTAAAACACTTGAAAGGAATCTTACCTTTGAATCTTCCAGTACCTGGTTGGAGTCTTCTCACAAAATTTGCTTCTTATTCTTCTGATATGTAACTTGATTCCTTGACAATTTCCTTTTCTTTTCCTTTTGCACATGCCTTAAAGGCAACTTCTCTGATTTGAGAGGGACCTTCTTTTCTCATTTCAAAAGCAGTTAGAATACCATGTAGTTGAACAAAGGTAAGAGTTTACAGATCTTGCCTTTCTTCAATAGCAGATACTTTTGACTCAAATTTTGAAGTCAAAGATCTTAATACTTTTTCAACCAGAGTAGTATCGGTTATGGTTTCACCCAAAATTCTCATACGATTTACAATATCATCTAGACGTAAAAAGAAACTGGCAATACTCTCATCACTATGCAGCCTTAAATTTTCATTTTCAATTCTGAGAGTTTGGAGTTTGGCACTTTTTACCTTTGTATCTCCTTCATAGCTTAGAATGATTTTGTCCCATATTTCTTTTGCTGAATTTAGCTGCATCACTTTAACAAATTCTGATTCAGACAGGCTTCCTAATAAAACATTGACTGCTTTGGCATTTATTTCATATTTCTTCCTTTCCGCTGCATCAGTAGGAATAATTGTCGGATACCGATAACCTTCTTCCACGATTTCCCATACTTATGCACCAAGACTTTGCAAATATGCTTTTGTTCGTATCTTCCAGAATAACAGATTACTTCCACTAAATAAAGGTTTCCTTAGAGAAATTACTCCTTCCTGACTTCCCATTGTGACGGATCTCCTTCAAGCAATCAAGCTTCTGCAGAAGAGCCTGCTCTGATACCAATTGTTGGGAAAAATACTGAGAGGGGGGGGGGGGGGTGAATCAGTATTTAGAGCATACTCAAAAATTTTACTTTTTCTTTCTCTAAAACCAATACGCTACTTTACTGAAGCCAACTCGCGTATACATGCGGATATCCTTAATAAAACTCGTGTATTAACATAGATCTCATTATGTTGATAATTATTTTCTTAGATCATTGCATCATTCATTCATTAGATATTTAGTAAATAGTAAACATGTACAGTAAGAATAGAATAAATCATCACACATAAGCAACACACATGAACACTAGGATTTAAGGTGGAAACCCAATTCGGGAGAAAACCACCGCTGCCATCGTCTCAGTCTTCGATATTTTATTATAAAGAAAACATCGTACAACCATGTACTGACGCAGACTCATACTAGCATGCAGGCACCCACCTGCAGAAGGCTACAACCTTCTCTTGTTTACTAGCCTCTCCTGTAAGGGAGCTACAACCCCCTGCTCTCGTTTACCAACCTCTCCTGGAAGGGAGCTACAACCCCCTGCTCTCGTTTACCAGCCTCTCCTGGAAGGGAGCTACAACCCCCTCACTGAAGGCTTCGACCTTCAGCACCATTTCAGACCATGTTTCATCAATTTTCATACTGGATCCAACAGCTTCCATACAACACAACTTGTAGGCCACTTTTCATCATATTTTCAGACTGGACCCACTCCACACATTTAAGCTCAACATTCATCAAACTGAAACTTACAACCCCATCAATTCATTCATTGAATCATCAACCAATCAACCAACGACTTGATATTCAAGCAACATATTCATCATTCAAATAACCCAGTTCTGTATGAATACATCATTGATAGATAACAGTAGAATAGCAAAACAGATCAGGCATTTCATTCCACTTAATTCAGTAAACCCTAGATTCCATACGCGCTTTTACTTCACTAAATATGCATATGTACATGCTTTCATGTAGACCTACCCGCGTACACTTATGTGCATTCTTCAGAAAGCCCTATCTACCCATACGCGCTTTTCCTTAAGCAGACCCGCGTATACACGCGCTTTTACTGAAGCGAACCTACGTATACATTTGTAACTTTTCAGGATTGTGCAGCTCTTCAGATCAGATAAACAACTCATATTTCATCCTTTACTTCAGAAAGTATTTCGCCTCATCTTAGATCTAAACATTCCATAAACAGATCTATAAAATACATATACATTTCAGATCTAGAGATCCCTCTTCATCATTTTCTTCATAGGTGCATCATAAATTCAGATCTATCAAGAACAGAGTTCATCCATGTAGATATTCCTTAGAGAGATTTATTCATTCACAACCCTTACTCATGCTCACCCTTGCACAATGATCTTCTTCTCCTTATATAGGTTTAGCCTTTATCAATACCATGAGCCAAAAACATACCACTTCCGATGGTATTCCTGGACGGGATCAAATAGATAATCCAGTGCTCAATACAATGGGTCAATACCATGGTAACACCCCTTGGTATTCTAAATTTGGAGCGCAAAAGGGCATACGTGACTTGGCACGTACTTTTCCGCGTGCATACGCTACTTCACCTTAACAAACCCGCGTATGCTTTGTAGCATAACTTATTTATCATTATTCTAACACTTTCTGGATTCCTTTCTTCTGCTACTTCTGAACTGATCTGTAGATACATCAGATTTACATTATTAACAACTCATCAAGTCAGTTTCCATCATGGACAACTTCATTAAGCAGGTTCCATCAAAGTCAACACATTGTATCACATTGCCAACAATCTCCTCTTTAACTCATCAAGAAGGTTGTCATCAACTTTATCAAGTAGGTTGCCATCAAGGACAACACTCTGCATCATATTGCCAGCAATCTTATTTCATCAAGTAGATTACCATCAACTTCATCAAGTAGGTTGCCATCAAGGACAAAATATGCCAACAATAAGAAAAGTTACCACCTTGCCCTTAGGAGTAAAATGGCTCAAGGAAAGAATGCCTAACACTGTAGCCAAAAATAATTTCTTCCTATCTGGAGAGAAGTATATTGAAGATAAAAATGGTGTGAGAAGAGAGAGCCTCCCATACCCCTGGGATGAATTTTCCTTCCACATCATGAAATTTATCTCTTATAAAGGCAGATTGAGTGTGGTTTATGGACATCATTTTAGGTTGTTAAATGAAATGAGTTTCCAAGGAGAGATTCCACTCGAACAGAGATTAAGTGTCCCCCACTTCCTCCTAAACTCCATCACTGATATGAGCCATAAAGTGAGACAAATGAAATATCAACACTTGGCCCATCATGGCCTGATAAAATTATTTGTAGATGATGCTTTGAGCAGGCTAAACCTACCTATATTCTGGTCCTCTTTTATAGACATGGATAGGGAAGAATTTACAGCTACTCAAATGGGGAAAACCTCTACTTCTAGCCCTAGAGAATAAGAAGTATAAGAGGAGGAATAAGAAGAGGAAGAAGAGGCAGAAAATAGAGAGGAAAAAGAGGAGATGGAAATTGAGGTAGAGAACATAGAGACAATAGAAAGAGAGAAAAAAGAAGCTAAAGGAAAGAAGGAAATAAAGATTGATGAAAAACAAGATATGTACCCTATCTTAGGAAATGAAGCATGCCTTAAGACACAACCATGCCACTTGAAATCACAGACCAAGAGGTAGTTTCCACTTTAATTACTTTGAGCATACCTATTAAAAAAAAGAAGAGGCAGACATCTATGTACTTCAAAACTAGGAAGAGTCATAGGGTAAGATAGGGAAAGCCAAAAAATCCCACCAAGTGCCCTATCACCATTGAAGAATCACCACAGAAGGAGGAAGAAATTACATTGGAATAAGGAAGGGTACAAGAAGCCACTTCACCCATAAGGACACTTGTAGCATATATCAGAAGACATTAAGCCAAATTGGCAACCCACACACCTCATGCAACCTCCATAGACTCTCCAAGGAGTGAAATGAGTGAAAATCTAGGAGAAGAGAGTCTTCAACAAGAAAAAAAAAATTGCTACATGAAGCTCTGTTTTTGCTACAGGGAAATCTAGCAAGAACAAACTTTGAGAAAAATACTTTCATGGAGGATGAAAATACATCCATAGGAGTGTAATAGGTCAAGGAAGTCAAGGGAAATGCACAAGAGGATATACATGATAAAAAAAAGGGAGGAAAAGATAATAAAGAAGAGGCCACCTCACGAAAATAAAATCCCAAAGATGTTTCGATGGTACCAAACCCTAGCCCTCAACCCAATATCAGCTCTTGATACACCTACACTGAGGGGGGTAGATTAATTTCTCAAAAATTCACAATTTCTTTGCTTTATCAGTTGGAGGAAGAGAGGGCATGCACTCATCGTTGGATGAATCTTGCCACATATAAAGGAGTGTATGATATAGGGGTTATGGAAGGAAAAGTAGCTGAATTGGGAAAATATTTATTTGTTGTGAGGCTCAGAGAGTCATTTTTGAAGGAGAAGCTTCATAAAGCATAGGTAGAGAATGTAGCACTACAAAAGAAGCTTCAAAAAAAAGGTAAACAAGTGACCACCATGGCAGACTTGTGCATGGAGGCTATTCAACATAGGTATCCTTCAAATTCATATTTAGTTTACCTTAAGGAGAAGTGGCTCCTCTTTCAAATCAAAACTTTAGCCTCCCATGGATCCTTTCCTTTCCAAAATTGTAGACTGTTCATTGATTTCTGCAATCAAGATAGCATGGATGAAAAGGAAAAATGGAAGATTTTTATATGCATAAAATTGTGTTAAAAATTTTACATATTTGGGACGCCAATCCTAGGATGGGGGATATGAAATTAATGGCCTTATCATCATGGATGGTAAATGATGAGACAAGAGAAAAAGAGATGAGGAGGGTTATGAGAAGAGAAAACAAAGAACCCTTACACATTAGGGTATAACTCTTTAGCCCTAGAAGAGTCATCAATAATCATTTGAATATTGAAAGGGATCCTGAACTACCTGAAATATACCTCCATACACAAGCTCAAGCAATAGACCACTTTGATAATGTTTCTAGGTTGTTGGAAGATGAGTGAATTATGGCTAGCCAAAGAAGATGGAACAACCTCCCTCATAGCCTTCAAAACATGGAATACCATACACCTGAAAGATAAAGGGGTGCCTTGGAAAGGAAACCATTGTACAAGACGGACATGCAGGCAAAAAAGATTCAATGGCTTGGTCTAAAGTTGAGTCCACCCTTGTTGTTGGGGCTGAGTGATGGGAAGGACCAAGATGAACAAAAAAGAGATTGGGAAGAACAAGAAAATAAATATGGGTTTTACCCTCTTGAGGGGACTCCCACACTTCTTCCTTGGGAAGTAAGAGGGTCCATCAATGATTTAAAGGAAATGAAAAAGGAGGATTAGTTGCTCAGAGGATGAGTAAGCATTTAGTAGTGGAGTGATGATGTGCTTCATCATTAGGTACATTTGGAGGGGTTAATGGTCACCTTTTTGCCTTATTAAATCTATTTTTCTTGCATTTTAATTATATTATGGTCTATTGATGCTAGTGTAGGTGGTGATTGAGGCTTAAGATACTTTGAGTACCAAACATAAGATTAAATGCAGGAAATCATGAAGATATGGCATTTTTGTGGAGACTTTGTCATAAATACTGGGAGTAGAAATCAAGGACAGATTCTAGGGGGTTTTACACCCTCCTTAACTCCAAAAGGCAGCCAAGGGATCCTCGAGATTCCCTCCAACAAATATAAATCAAAGGTAGCCAAGAAAACTCAAGACCAAGTTCACTTAAGCCATACTTCACTTGGATTCAAGTGGACTCGTCACCTATTTTCTAGGGAGATATTTATAGATTCCCTTTAGGTTAAATAGAGTTGAGAAAGAGCTCATTAGGATTCGGATTTTGGAGAAATCCATTAGGCTCTTTACTCCTATAATCAGTTTTTCAAGACTTTTATGTTGATGTAATGAGACTATATTGAAATGGAATGAGTATTTAGACTTTTCCTTACTGATCTAGTTCCAGAGAGAGAGGCTTGTGGGTTAGGGCCCAATCCATGTGCCTCAGCCTCTCTTTTGTAATAATTATTTCCTTTCATGTAATTTAGCTATTTTTTCTTATGAATAGTTATCTATTTTGTTGGTATTTTCATTTAATTTTTTATTTTTCTTCCATTTTTAATTTTTTTTAGATTTAGTCTGCTTACATGAGTGGTAGACTAGGTGATAAAATCCATGAAGTTGTGAGTCAAGCCTCCCCCTCTCACCTCTGTCAATAGAGCTTGAGGAGGTTATACCTTCCCCATAGGCCAAAAATTATTTTTAGTTTATGATTTCTTGGAATAGATAATATTATTTTTTGTAATTCCATGAACATGTTCAATATGTTGTGGTAGATATCTGTTTCTAGATTAGGATAGATTTTCTTTACAAATTCAAGTCATATTTTCCACTATATTTATCATGATTTTTTCCATATTTATTGAATGAATAGGTATTTTTATTCGAGGTACATTTATAAAATCCAAGGAGAAGTTCACCAGCACCTCTAGCTTCATCTCTCATCTCCCTTCAACCTTCTATTCATCAAAATCACCATCAACCCTTTTTTCGGATTTTCCATCCCTACACTGTGAGCAAACCCTAGGGGTGAAATACAGGACTTATAAGAGGCCCTGAGCTTTTAAAATGGGTGGGCCACCCCCAAATCATCCTAATCCACCTTCAAACCACCTTTCCTACCCTTTTTCCACCTCTTTTTGGCCTCAGATTTCTGTCGTCCTATTTTGTGTAGCAATTCAAGACTTGCCTGTAGCACTACAGGAAACCTGTAGAAGCACTTGTAACAACACTTGTGGGCCCCTCATTAAGCCCATAAACCACCATGGCCACCTTCTAAACCTATGAGAACCACTCATACACCTCCAGCCATGCCCCCATGTGTTCAAGCCTTCCATCAACCACCTTAGCACTTTCTTCTCCTAGCTAAAAACCAACACATTTTCAAGCATAGTTAGGTCATGAATAGTTGCATGAATAAAAGCATGATATATATAGAATAGGGTAAGTATAATTTTTTTAGCCATTTGGCCCAGATAAGTGTGATTATATTAATTTCCATCATGCCATTTCAATTCAACAATTTACTTCATGCAAGGTACCTAGGGTGCTTTTACAATTCTTATCATAGTTTAATAGGTAGATTTATTTCATTGCAGAATAGTTAGATGTACTTAGTTACTATTGTATAATTATGTAATTACTGATAGTGCCATGGATTTGAATCATTTGTAGCCCTAGGCCTGATTTCAGATGTGTAACAAAATTCACCTAGAAACCCTAGAAGTAACACCCTTTCATAGAGATCATAAAAGGATGACTTGAGTAGAATGCATCTTCTTTGTATATAGCACTATCACCTCAAAGTTTTTCCGAACCCCAGGTTGATAAAGTAAATTAAGGCAGCCTCCAGGAGTTGCAACATTCTTGGTGAAATACGAGGGCTCACTAATAGGCATGATATATTATTATCACATGATGTTCTCTTGTTATGGATATTGTTCATGGTTTGATAAGTTATTGAATGGTTATATGAATGCATGATCTAAAAAGTGTTTTTGCAGATAGATTAAGAGGGAAGTAATCCTTCTTGATGACTCTTTGATGAAACTAAGGAAAGAATGAACAAATATGCATTCATGACCTATAGTTACCATGTTTATCATGTGCTTGTATAAATGATTATTATGAATTTGGAAGGTTGAGTAAGATCAAATCCTGGAAACAGAGTATGATGGCTCATACAAATGACTGATAAAGTTGTGGGAAATCTTAGGCATCTTTCCTGTAGGCTAGCCCTGAAATCCTAAAATAAATTCTATGGCTATAGGCATAGAAAAAATAAATTTTAGTTGTAGCCACATGGAGAGTGGTTTGTGCGTGCGACTGAAGCCTTCTAGTTGCATGGATTGGTTGTCATGCATCCACATGGGAGGTAAATTGGGTCAAAATTTTAGTTTCAACTCAAGGAAATATAATCAGTGGATGTTGTAAGACATTTGGGTGATCAAATGTCCCTGTGATGTTGCATTAAGTTTTAGGATAGTAGACCCGAATTACATAATGGGAACTTGGATGTTGGGTCATGCATAGTAACTCCCATCTCATGTTAACCCTGGTGAACTTGTAAATGTGGGTAAATTTTGGATGGGGTGTTACAGAGTGGTTTCAAAGCGGGTTCACAATATTGGACCTTGGGGTCAATGCAGATTATTATGAATTCATTTCATTTGTCTATATATTTAACATGCATGCATGTTAGATATTTATTGTATTTTTATGATAACCATGTATGAGTTTATATGATTGTGATGTTTTATCATGCTAACTTGAATTGGCTTGTGAAAATGCAATAGCCTCACCAATATTAATTCTAGGTAATGCTTTTGATTATGCTTTTATTTAGCTAACAATGATATGTTGTGAGAAATAGAGGGCCAAGAGATGAAGAGAAGAATAGATGAGTACAGTTCACATGACTTCCCGTATAGGTCATAAATACATCAGTGGTATGGGATAAGTTATATGAATAATTGAAAGAGGGATACTCTCCTGATCTAGAAAATACACGGAATAGCTTGAAGGTAGAGATCGTAAGTTGCGAGGTCGATAATGAGAAGTTGATTGAAGAAAAATAAAGGCTTTCGAAATCTCAAGAAAATAAAGATGACATAAATGCATTCATCCTCCAGAGCCTTTCATATTTTTAGAAGTAGGGAAATATGGAGATTATTCATGGGGACAGACAAGAATAATGGAGTAATGGTGTAGATGGAAGTAGGTCTTAGAAAAGGCATAGGCTGGATAACGATGATACAGTGAAGAGTGGTAGAGACTTGGATACACTTGAGAGGAGGGCTAGTACTCATGGATTTTATTCTAGATATTCTTATGGGATACATCATTTACATCACTACCAGTATGATCCTTATACGAGGAATGAGGAGTAACTTCCTGAAGAATTCAAGAAATCTAAGCCTCATACTTTTGATGGTTGGATGACCAAGTTAGAATATGAAGAATCATGGTTTCTTGGAATGAGGAAATGATTTAGACTTCATGATTACTTTGAAAATATGAAGGATAAGACAACTACCTTAAGTACCAAGGGAAAATAAGATATCTAGTGGGAAGATGTTAAGCATGTTAGAGGCATAAGGGAAGAGGAGTTGATCTGGGAAGAATTTGAAAGACTCTTCTGGAAGAAGTACCTATCTGGGAGATATTATGTTAGGTCCTATAATACTAATGCATTCCCCTTATTTATATTGTTAGTGTAGCCCCCTATTGTATTCAAACATGTATCCCTCGAATTGTTATTTTTGTGCCCCATATAGTCCCACTATTTTTATTTTTGTTCCCTTACATTATTATTTTTATGCAGGCTCTAATTATATTATGACCCCTTAGACTCCTATATATACCAAGGATGTATTATCATTTGAATAATCCAATAATTATTCATTTATGTAATGTAAATGAGGTTGAACCCTCAAAGAGGCTAATTTTTAAGTCATTGATCTACATTTTCTTCTATTTTGTGAGCTGGTTGCATAACATTTGGTATCGGAGCTTTGGATTCTAGGGTTTCACTTCTACAAACAAGCCATATTGGAAATTTTGCTATAACATTTTTTTACAAAGATTTAGAATCTAAAATTGCAACCACGTAGAGACAAAATATTGGTGAACATAGTGTATGAATTTCATATCTTGGTTCCCTATATGTTCAAAGATATTATCCGAGGAAGTTAGGGTTTTTGCAGGCTTCAAAATTCCATCTCAAACATGTGACCTAGGGAAAATTGTCCTAACTTTCTCTCCTAGCATTGTATTTTCATTTTAATTGTTGCAATAAAGGCTTACCAATGGTGAAAATATAATCCATGAAAATCATGATGAGGACAAAAGGAATATTAATTATGATTTTAGAGACTCTAATGTTTGGATTAAGACCCACCACATGAGGAAGTTTGATGGCAAGGATCTGATAACATGGATATTATATATGGAGCAATATTTGATATTCATGATGTGAAACACACATAAAAGGTACACATTGAAACTTTATATTTAGATCCAAATTAATTTGTATGGTATCAATGTATTTGTTCTCATAAAACACTTTTCACTTGGTCAATTTTACAGAGGAAATGATAACACATTATGAGCATACAAAGAGCAACACATTCTTTAGCCAATTGATGCTTCTTAAACAAAAGGGTTCAATGGTGGAGCACATTGGGGACTTCCAAAAATTGAATATCGGGGTAATTGATATTCCAAAGTAGCATAGGATTTATGTGTTTATAGGGTCTTTTAAGGATAACATCCAACATGAGATTCACCTTTGGGAACCTGATTCATTGGAGAAGGCATTCAGGGTGGAAAGAAAATTTGAAAGCAAAATTATGGCAACAAGGAAGTCTACCACTCACAACTACAAATATGGAAGTGTTGTTGATCATAACATTCCATAACCTACAAGGTTGATGCCAAAAAAATTGGAGGAAAAAGAGAAAAGGGGATTTGTCATAGTTGTGATAGAAAATACACTAAATTTCATAAGTGTGCTGAGAAAAAATTATTCTACATTGATTTTGAAGAGGAGAAAGAAAAGCAACAAGAGATATCAAAAGAGGAGGATATACACTAGGAACAAACCCTAGATAAAGAATAAATTAATCTAACCATACCTTGTAATTCAATTTTAGGAATTACCACTCCTTAAACTCTCAATATATAAGGATATGTCAAGAAGAAAAATATAATAGCGTTAATTGATTTGGGTAGTACCCATAATTTTAATAATTGTAAGATAGCCAAGGAATTGAATTGATTCTTATATCCAACACCAGAGTGTCAAGTGATGTTTGAAAATGGAGGACCTATAATTTTTTCTCGAAAGTGCCATAATATCAAACTAACCATGGGGGAATATGTGTTGAATAGTCCAATGATTTCTATTCCAATTGGTGGTGCTGATGTTGTACTATGAGTCCAATGGTTACAATATTTGGGGATGATAACTTCTAATTTTCAAGAACTCTTCTTGATTTTTTTTTGGAAGGAAAGGAATTTTAATTAATGGGTATCATAGGAAAAAATTAATATAATCAGCTCTAATGGCATGATAAATCTTCCGAAGAAATAATAACGAGGCGTAATTTCACAATTATGCTCACTAGAGGTTCAAACATCGAAATCATATATTTTTTCTAGATATCCGAAAAAACTTGGACAATCATTTCAAGGTATTTGAGACTCCTAAAGGCATCCCACCTATTCATGATCATGGCTGTGTTATTCATTTGATTCTAGGAAGTGTTCCTCCAAACATGAGACCTTACATATATCCCTATGCCCAAAAGAGTTAAAGTAAATGTATGGTTGTAGAAATTCTATAAGTTGGTATAATTCAACCTAGTCAAAGTTCTTTCTCTACTCCAGTAGTATTGGTGCACAAGAAGGATGGATCATGGTGTATGTGTCCAGATTATAACGAGCTCAACAATATCACTATTAAAGATAAATTTCCCATTCCTATCATTGATGAATTATTGGATGAATTACATGGAGAAATTTACATCACCAAGTTGGATCTTTGTTCAGGATATCATCAAATTAGAATGAAGACTAGAGACATTTTGAAAAGAGAATTCAAAACTCATGAGGTTAATTATGAATGTTTGGTCATGCCGTTTGGCCTTATTAATGCACCTTCCACATTTCAAGGTTTGATGAATTCCATTTTAAAACTCTTCCTTAGAAAATTTGTGCTAGTATTTGTTGATGATATACTAATCTGCAACAAGGGAAGGATCATGTTCAACATGTTGACAGGGTTATAAAAATATTGGAGGAGAAACAATTATACGAAAAAACCTCCACATATTTCTTTGGAGTACAGGAGGTGGAATATTTGATTCATATTGTATCTCATAAGGCTGTTAAGTTATTCCATAAAAAAATTAAAGCCATTAAGGAATGGAAAATCCCCACAACCATAAAGCATCTTTGAGGATTTATTTGGTTGACAAGGTGTTATCGCAAGTTTGTTAAGAATTATGGGATAATAACAACACCTCCAAAAAAATTACTGAAGAAATATATATTTTCTTGGACTTCATAAGCAACTAAGGCCTTTGAACATCTTAAAGAGGCAATGTTCCAAGCACCTGACTTAGCAACGCCAGAATTCACAAAAGTGTTTATTATGGAATGTGATGCATCAATAAATGGAATTGGTGTTGTCTTAATGCAAGAAGGAATATCCATTACTTATAAAAGACGTCGAATCAAAGGAAAGTATTTACACAAACCTATTTATGAGAAGGAAATGTTGGTAATACTAGATGCACTAAAGAAATGGTGACCTTACTTAATGGGAAGACACTTCAAGGTAAAAATAGATAATGATAGTCTTAAATACTTTTTGGAACAAATATTATCTTCAAAAAAGTAGTAAAAATGGGTCACAAAGATGTTGGGTTATGAATTTGAAATCATCTAGAAAAAAGGAAAGAAAAATGTTGTTGCAGATGCACTCTCAAGAAAGGATGAGGATGTGGAAGCATTGATTTGTTCCATTTCTATTATCCAACCTAATTGGATAACCGAAGAAAGGGTTGAATGGAAGAATGGAAAAGAGGTCTGGACACTCATTCAAAAGTTGTAGAAATATCCCAGTACATTTGAGACATTTAGATGGAAAATTGATTCATTATGGTACAAATATCGCTTATATCTTTGTAATAATTCCCAACTCAAGTAAAATATTCTTTTGGAATTTCACACCTCCCTGTTACACATTATTTTGTCACCATGAAATTTTAACTATCTATATGGGTTCATCATTACCTATATAATGCTCCCTTAGAGGTCTACAAACCCTAAAGTTCCTAAACCAAGTCTTGGATTTGGAGAAAAGCTCATAAAAATCATAAAAACCCTAGTTACATACTTCTCCTAGCCATTACCTACGGTACTGCACCTTTTGTAAAGAAAAATTGTGGTACCTATTGCACGTTTTGTGTATTAAAACTATGGACTCCTGTCAAAGGTAAAATGGAAGAAAAAGTAAGTTCTAGAAGCCCAGATGGTCGAATATTATCCCAATTGGAAGCTTCTAGAAGGCGTTATCTGGTCGAAGCTTCACTCCCTGCATTCATGAGCCTTTATCCCTTCATTAAAGGAGCCTATCCCTTGGTATTTGGAGCTTAATACCTTTATGAGAGGAATTATCCCTTCCTTTTTGGAGCTGAAACCACTTCCCTTCTACTATAAATTGAAGCCACAGTTCAATCTCAAGGGTAGATACTGATATGTAAAAAATTACTTGCTTTGTACTTCATACTACATTAGAGAAGAGAATTGTTGAAGAAACATACTTTTTTTGCTAGCCATTATTCATGTGAGAAATATTACACACTCGTATTTAGGTTGGTTCAAAGAGTGGAAGGGCTTGTCAGACCAAAGGAAAACGCTTGTTCTGGACCCTGGAAGTACTTGTACGACATCAAGGTGAATGCAGTTGTAAGACTCATTGTTTTATTTAAAGATAATACAAATGGATCCTGTTTTCTCAATAAGTTGTTTATGTGTTTACTTGAATGACTTATTTATTAAATTCCTTGATCATTAAGATAGATTTATGATTTATGAATTAGTAATATTGTTCAGGTGCTTTTGATTCTCTTCCATGTCTTTGATTGCAGGTCTTATGAGGTGACTTCTTTGGAGTGACGGAAAGAAGAATACAAATAGCATTGGATCACAGGTAGGTCCTTTCTTCATCATAAAAAATTATAAATCATACATAATATAGAGAAAGTAGTTTACATTTGTTCTGTTTGTTTCTAGCAATCCTTGTGATACTAGGGAGATCCTTCTTGTCTGCAAGAACAATTTATCCGCCTAAGAAAAATGGCGACTCCACTGGGGATTTCTTGAACTTAGTTTTATTTTTTATTTTATGAGTTTGACTTTTGAAAGAGTTTTTCTAATTTTTATTAGTCTACATTGGGTTGGGTAAATTATCTATTATAATCCCTGAAAATCATATCATAATTTTTATTTTTTCTATATGTTTTCTGGCCTCCGTACTTTTTCTTTCAAAACAGTGCGGTAACCTCCACAATTATTATGTACAAACAATGTGGTACCATACCTTTTTGTATTAAAACCTGTGGACTTGAGGAAAGTTTTTGAAAAACTAAAAATTCTATTTTCTGGAACCAGATTACATGATTCTCTGTATTTAACCAAACTTTTTTTGACTGTCAAAAGCCTTGTGTGAATTTCTCTCAGCAACTCTTACATTTTCATCAGTCTCCGTCAAGTTAATTGGGTGTTTTAAATTTTATTTTTGAGAAATTATTAATTTTATTTCCTTTGGTCATTAATTCGAGGTTTATCTCAGTCTCTTAACTATTTTTCATCTTTTTTCTTTTGTTTTTGCAAAAAAAATTCCCCCCTGGTTCGCCGAGGGGGGGGGGGGTGGTCTAAATTGTGTCTAAGTGTTAATCGCCTTTGAGTGTTTTTATTTTTTGATATTTGGAAATCTCACCCAATTTTATTTACTTACACTTGATTGGTTCTTTAGATTACATTAGAATCATCTTGTGTTTGAGAATTCTCTTTCATAGATTACATTTTCATTATTAGAATTCTCATTTCCAGAATATAAATGAAAAATGTGCATAGATTACATTTGCATACTTTTCAAGTGAATTGTGCATAAATTACAACTGCATAGTTTACATTCTAAAAAACCAATCGTAGATTTAGATCAGTTTCTTTGATTTGAATTTACAAGTTTTTATGCTTGTTTTAAAAACTTAAAAATAAAAAAATTGGAATTGATTAGCACTAGTTTTTCTTGATGAAATTAGTGCATTAGATAATTTGTTATATTTTCTCTTATTGATCAATTTTTGCATTGTTGGAAGTGAATGTAAAATGTCTCCTTACTTCAGTTAGGATTCACCGAATTGAAAATATTACATTATCATATTCGATTGCATTCAGTTTTGGGTCGGGTCATAACACCATTGGTTTCATATCCATTTACCCTTTGAGTAGTAACAACCCAAATAACACAACGCTTAATAAAATTCATCTAGTATTTTTTACATCTTTAGGGCTCTTTCCACCCATCTAGCTCAGTATTAGTGCTTTGGAATAGGTTGTAGCTAACTTTCCAAAGAAACTAAAAAAATAGTACCATCTTGCGGTAGGAAAAATTCCAATTGTTGCATGTATGCTCTGGGAAGCTCCTCCTAAAGGAGTCAAGCATGAGATCATATTCGAACAAGTAAGGTAATCATACCCATCTCATCGGGAATGATAGAATATGTGCATGTATTAAAAATGGTAAACCTCGTATAGACCATTTTCGAGGAGCCTGGGATCACTTGTCGGTAAACCTTGGATTATGTCAAGGAGCCTTCAAGGGGATTGAGCTTGATACTCTTCCCTTGTGTGTATATCGGATCGTAGACTATTCCCCAAGGTATATTTGTTCCCATTGGTGACCTTAGTAGCTATATACTTTAGGATTCTTTCCCAAGGTGACAATGGAGGGAAGGTCCCACTGTACCTGGAGCAGACGTCAACTAGAATCACTTGGACTCTCCAGAGGTTTCTCTTCACTCGAGATGGTTTAAGTGGAGAAACTTGCACTGGTATGTTTCATTAACCATGTTGTCGGGGTAATTGTTCTATGATGTTGGATTTCATCACCAAATAGTGTTTTTTAGTGCGGGAATCTATTGTTTGTGTGTGGTTTGACTCCTAGATTTGTTAGCACGTGCTCATTTGTTTTTTTTAATATTTAGAGACCTTAGGTGTGGATTGTGAATTTTAATTGTTAGGTGTGAATTTTTAATTGCTAATTTTAGTTTTAAATTTTTAATAAAATTCACTGAAGTTGAATCTAATGGAAACTATTCCAGAATTTACCAACCAAGGAACCCCTCTTAACGAGAATCCTAGTACTTTTCCTTGCCTTGGAAATGTTGGTCCTCCTTATATGGCTACATTGTCATTACTTGGATTTACAATAGGTTTACCGATATGGTTATTTTCAACTTCGTTGGCCCTGAATACTCCAATTGTTCCACCTCAATCGGATGCTTCACCTTAACAGAGTTCACCATCTCAACATCACCAACCTCATGTTGACCCTTTACCTTCTTCACCCAATATTTCTTCCTCCCTTTTTTCCTCTTTTCTTGGTAAAAGCCTTGATGCCAGCAACTAAGTGGCTAAGAAGAAGAATAAAGTGAAGAAGAAGAAGAAGCAATATAAGAAAGAATTCAACCAGTCAACCATGGTTGTAAGTGTTAGTAGTGTTGAGAAAACTTGCAACATGCATCGAAAAACCCAAATTCCCTTACAACCTTTGTAAGGGTGACCACTTACTTATCAATTGTCCTGTTATTCCTAAGGTCTTGGAAGTATGGTAAAAAAAAACCCATCAACTTACTGTTGATCCATCAACCAGTGATAGTTAGGTTCTTGGGAAAAAGGGTAAAGTTAGGTTTCCTTGTAGGTTATGTAAAGGGAGTCATCAAACTCACATTTTCCCTCACATGGATGAAGCCTCAAAATTTTTGCAAAACCTTATTGTTCCACAGCAAAAACTTCCAACTGGTTACCATCAACTTTCTCCCAACCTACCATCAACTGACGGAGTGATTGATCTAATTCCAAGTACAGTTAATCCCACTCTTCCATTAGAGAGTGAAACTGATATCACTCAGGTTGATGATCCATTAGTTGATCAAGTGGTCGACTCAATTTCACATTCGGTCGATCCCATTCTCCCTATAGAGAGTGAACTTCATACCACTCAAGTTCTACTTGTTACATTTGATTCTTCTACGCCAGGGGGCATTTCACCTGTTTCTACAGAACTCCCTCCAAGTATAGAGGTCTTTTCATTTGATTGGAATAGATTGACAGAACCTCATCTTCCTTCCTCCATCCCTTTCCAAATCATTGTGAAGTATTATGGTAATAATTTACACCACACACATGTAGATGAAGGTGCTTTTGTTAGTATTTTTCCTCAACTGTTTGGAAAACTTTGGGTTCCCCTCAGCTTGTGCCTGTTACATAGAATCTGTTAGCTTTTAACAGAACCATTAGTGAACCTTTAGGGATCCTTCCTAAGTTTCCTATTACCTTGGAAGGTAAAAATATCTATATGGATCTTATGGTAGTTCGAGGCCCCTTGGATTTCAATTTACTCCTTGGGAGAGACTATGTCTATGCAATGAAAGATGTTGTATCGACACCATTTTGCATGATGTCTTTCCCTCACAACAGAAACATTGTGACTGTAGACCAAATTTCATTCATTAGTCTTGATTCGACTACCAATAATCCGACACCCCTAAATGTCCCTTATAAAGAAGTGGCATCTACCCCACCACGAGTTAATTATGTGGCAACCAGTCCCATGTTTTCAATTATCGATGCAAGCGAGCCTTTCACTGTTTCTAGACTTCCTTTGACTTAGATCCAGTAATTGACATGGAAAAATATATGGGATTATTTGAACGTGATGTTCCTATCCCTTTTGAGTCCCTTGACATGTGTTCCTTCCAGATAATTGTTCTTCCATATTATGAAGACCTTTTGGAAGCCATGATCGAGGAGTGTCCCTTGACATGTATTTCTTCCAGTTGGAAGCCATGACAAGGTCTCCATGAGGATAGTTCCTTTTACTATGTCAACCTCGTTAAAAAATTAATTAATGGTTGAAGAGGAAAGTTCATTGTACTGTGTCAACCTCGTTAAAAAATGAATCAGTAGATAAAGAGGAAAGTTCCTTTTACTATGTCAACCTCGTTAAAAAATGAATCAGTGGTTAAAGAGGAAAGTTCCTTTTACTGTGTCAGCCTCGTTAAAAAATGAATCAGTGGTTAAAGAGGAAAGTTCCTTTTACAGTGTCAACCTCGTTAAAAAATGAATCAGTGATTAAAGAGGAAAGTTCTTTTTACTGTGTCAACCTCGTTAAAAAATGAAACACATATTAGATGAGGACAGTTCTTTTACTGTGTCAACATCGTTAAAAAATGAAACAGACCCATGAGGATAGTTCTTTTCCTATGTCAACCTCATTAAAAAATGAAACATGTTTTAGATGAGGACAATTATTTTACTGTGTCAACCTCGTTAAAAAATGAAACAGACCCATGAGGACAGTTCTTTTCCTGTGTCAACCTCATTAAAAAATGAATCAGTAGGTTATGTAGATATATTGTAGAGAGTAGATATGAGGACAGTTCTTTTACTGTGTCAACCTCGTTAAAAAATGAAACAGACCCATGAGGACAGTTCTTTTCCTGTGTCAACCTCATTAAAAAATGAATCAGTAGGTTATGTAGGTAGATTGTAGAGAGTATATTGATAAATTATGAGGATAGTTCTTTTCCCTTGTCAACCTCGTTAAAAAATGAAACAGGGATTCCATGAGGAGAGTTCCTTTTACTGTGTCAACCTCGTTAAAAAATGAAACAGGTACCATGAGGAGAGTTCCTTTTACTGTGTCAACCTTGTTAAAAAATGAAACAGGTCACCATGAGGTGAGTTCCTTTTACTGTGTCAACCTCGTTAAAAAATGAATCAGGTCATGAGAATAGTTATTTTATTGTGTCAAGATTGTTAAAAAATGAAACAAATCCTCTCCTAAATGAGTCGAATCTTTGACTAGATCTCGTAAGTGTCAAGTCGAGTCTTTCATCTAATATTGTAAATGAACCTTCATTACATCCACCTATTAGTAACCAGTAGTCTACTTAGTTGAATGCAATGAAGCTTGGGGGGCATGCGCTCTAGAAAATTACGCTTGGGGGGCATTGAAACCAATCTCAAGCACAATTTACTTTGTTTCAAGATTTTGTAAAAATGAAACCACTCTCAAGCACAGTTTTCTCTCTGTTTCAAGCTTGTGTAAAAATTAAACAAATCACTTTCACGCATAGTTTTCCTTTGTTTCAAGCTTTTGTAAAAATGAATCCTATCTTGAGTCCATTTTGGTTATTATTTTCAAGACACATTAAACTCATGAAAATCCCGAGATTATTTTGCTATCTTTCATTATCGTAAAACACATGAAAATGCCGAGTTCTTTCTGTCTTTTCCTGCTCATAAATTAAATTGAAAGTCGGTCATATGAGTACATTTTTATCACTTTTTCAAACTCGTTAAAACTTAAGAAAAAGCGAAAACCATGAGTACATTTTTATCACTTTTTCAAACTCATTAAAACTTATGAAAAAGCGAAATCTATGAGTACATGTTTATCCCTTTTTCGAACTCGTTAAAATTTACGAAAAAGCGATGATGAGTACACTTTTATCACTTTTTTGGGCTCTTGAAAAGATACAAAAAAGTGAAACCCTAGAGTTCTCTTTTAAGCCATTTTCAGACTCTTTAAACATGAAAATATTGCTGAGTACTTGACTATTCGAACTCGTTAAAGGAAATGAACGGTTGTCCCTTCAGTATAAGTTTACCCCTTTTCTGGACTGAAAGGGACTATTTACAAAAAAGGTATACGTTAACTAATCATGGTCATTAGAGTTCTCTCCTGTATTATTTTATCCTTTTTTGGGCCTAAGAGACTAAATTTATGAAAATGTACACCCACGGAGTTTTCTTAAGTTTTTCTTTTGACTCCATAAAACTGAAAAACACCGAGTTTCTCCTATACTGGACTCGTTAAAATTTAATAGTGAATGACATGTCGATTACAAATAGGAACAAGCCACTCCTTCTTAGGGTTTTATTTTATACTAAGTTGGAATCATCCAAAGGATGAGCTTATATAAAAATAAAATGTTATCCTCCTCAAGCTTGTCAAAAACAAAGAGGTACTTGCCAGAAATGGTGGGGGAAAAAGAGAGAAAATGGATCCAATTGTTAAAATTTGTTTAAAAGTAGTATACCACTCTTGAACATGACACTTTTTGTCACACTTCTACCTGGGTTGGGAAAATCCTTTGCCTATCAGTTAATCAAACCACATTGAAAGTCTTTAGTTGGTCCCTGGGTATTAGCTTTAGGTCAATTTTCACCAAACCATCTGCAGTGTCGTTATGTGTTCAAGAGGACAATTCAAATAAACCATTCACTTGCAAACATTTGTCTCCATTCGCGTTGACCATCCCTGAGTCACTCCTTGCAAAATATTTCTACAAAACTTGATCTAATGGTTTCATGTCGTGGGCTTTCCTATGACGGGTCACTTTCTATCGACGACAACATATCATCTAGGAAGTTGATCTAGAATCCTTCAGTACCTTGGAATCTTCATGCCTTAATGCAGGTTTCTCGCTTTCGACGACATATTACATCACTGATCTTCGATCGAATGATTCCGTGAAGTGTTCGAATTCAAATCATTCATTCACACTTCATAGTTTGTACTGAGTAATTTGAGAGCCATTGTTATTATTGGTGGTTTCTCTCACACTTGTTAATAGTTCACATCATTGATTGGTAATCAAGTGGTTTCTACCATGTTTGACTTCCACACAATCAATCGCATGGATAGAATCGTACTAGTTCGGGTAGCAAAAATCAAGACCCTGGATCTCATTTCCACCATCTAGGCTACGAGGAGTTTTATTATTCATTATGCGGTAGACTATTCAAGACAGATGGTTGTGTCCATACTGTGTCTATTATTGATGTAATTTTAGAATCATTTCTATATCAGAACATTTTAGTTAGTTTTGATCTAAGTATGGGAATTCCTACCTTAGCGAGGATATATATATATATATATATGTGTGTGTGTGTGTGTGTTTGCATTGAATGTTTTTACAGGTCTCAACTAGTGTGTCCACAAGCCAATCCTCAAAATGATAAAGCACTTCACTCTTTGAATTATCTCAAACTTCGCACTTTAGGGGGAAATATGTTACACATTATTTTCTCACCATGAAATTTTAACTGTCTATATGGGTTCATCATTACCTATATAATGCTCCCTTAGAGGTCTAAAATCCCTAAATTTCCTAAATCAAGTCTTGGATTTGGACAAAAGCTCATAAAAGTCATTAAAACCCTAGTTCTGCACATTTCCTAGCCATTACCTGCAGTACCACACATTTTGTAAAGAAAAACCGTGGCACCTACCACACGTTTTGTGTATTAAAATTGTGAACCCCCGTAAAAGGTAAAATGGAAGAAAAAGTAAGTTGTAGAAGCCCAGATGGTCGAATATTCTCTCAAATGGAAGCTTCTAGAAGGTGTTATCTGGTCGAAGCTTCACTCCCTCCATTCATGAACCTTTATCCCTTCATTAAAGGAGCCTATCCCTTGGTATTTGGAGCTTAATCCCTTTATGAGAGGAATTATCCCTTCCTTTTTGGAACTGAAACCACTTCCCTTCTGTTATAAATTGAAGCTATGGTTTAGTCTCAAGGGTAGATACTGATATGTAAAAAAGTACTTGCTTTGTACTTCATACTACATTAGAGAAGAGAATTTTTGAAGAAACATACTCTTTTTTCTAGCCATTATCCATGCGAGAATGATTACACACTCATATTTAGGCTGGTTCAAAGAGTGGAATGGCTTTTCAGACCAAAAGAAAATGCTTGTTTCAGACCCCGGAAGGACCTGTACGACATCAAGGAAAACACAGTTGTAAGACTCCTTCTTTTATTTAAAGATAATACAAATGGATCCTGTTTTCTCAATAAGTTGTTTATGTGTTTACTTGAATGACTTATTACTTAAATTCCTTGATCATTAAGATAGATTTATGATTTATGAATTAGTATATTGTGCATGTTCTTTTGATTCTCTTCCAGGTCTTTGATTACAGGTTTTAAGAGGTGACTTCTTTGGAGCGACGGAAAGAAGAATACAACTAGCATTGGATCACAGGTAGGTCCTTTCTTCATCATAGAAAATTCTAAATCATACATAATCTAGAGAAAGTAGTTTACATTTGTCTTGTTTGTTTCTATAAATCCTTGTGATACTAGGGAGATCCTTCTTGTCCGCGAGAACGATTTATCTGCCTAACACTCCCCCTTAGGAGGGTACTCTGAATTTTTAAGAACTTAGCATAGGCTCAAGAAGGAATTTTTTTGGGATGGCCTTCAATCTGATATTTAGAAGTTTGTGGCAGAATGTTTGGTTTTCCAAAAAAATAAATTTGAGACAATTAAGACCCCAGGTCTGTTACGACCTTTATCCATTCCAAGTTAGAATTAGGAGGAGGTCTTAATGGATTTTATCACAGGTTTAGGCAAGTATGAAGGAAAGAGTGTCATCATGGTGGCAGTTGATAGACTTACCAAGTATGCACATTTTTGTGCAATATCTCGTCCTTTTACATATAGTACAGTTGCTACTAAATTTATGGAAAAATTTCAATAGATACGTGGAAGCCCAAATATTATTGTAAGTGATAGAGATTCCATTTTCACCGGAAATTTTTGGATGGAATTATTTTCTTGTCTTAGTACTCAATTAGCTCAAGTACCATCTTATCATCCTCAATATGATGGGAAAATTGAGATGGTGAACAAATGTTTGGAAGGATATATTAATTTCTTTGCATATGATAAAAAAACAATGGATCAAGTGGTTACCTCTATCTGAATGGTGGTATAACACTTCCCTCCATACTTGGAGAAAAAATGACCCCA
The DNA here is from genome assembly GCA_034641835.2 of Pinus albicaulis. Taxonomy (NCBI): domain Eukaryota; kingdom Viridiplantae; phylum Streptophyta; class Pinopsida; order Pinales; family Pinaceae; genus Pinus; species Pinus albicaulis. The sequence goes on from CM076584.1 coordinate 180,922,033, forward strand.
TTTATGGAACTTTTATGGATATCATCCACCATCCATCAAATCATCTTTAAGATAAAATTCTAAGGTTCAAGCAGTGGAAGATCACATCGAGCATCAAAAAAAAGTTCTCCAGCTCTTAAAGTATAACCTCACTCTAGCGCAAAATCGAATGAAACAACATGAATATCAACATCGCAGTCAAAAAAGTTTTGATGTAAGAAACTGGGTATTTTTACAACTACAACCATACAAAAAAATGTCCCTCAAGCATGTTAGAAAATTAGATATTACAGAATAACAGAACACCTAAAAATATATGGAAATAAAAACACAAATACCATATAAAACAAGAGAGACACATATATATGTGGCTCACCCAAAATGGGTTATGTCCACAAAGAAACAACCAGTCCTTCCTTTATATTATCCAACAAAATGAAGAGACACAAACTACATCAGACCCGTTGTAATATCCTCTACTCTCTCACACCATCCCCCTTTCTCTTTCTCACTTAGAATACAAATAACACACACAACCACAATACAATTCCCTCATGTGAACCGTTGGGTTTCCTTCTAGGGAAAAAACCCCTAAGTTAAACATAACTTCTACCGTCAGATCATCTCCCTAATGAACAACCTAGATTGACTACAAAATTAAAATATTTTACAAGGAATTTTTACATATATTTTAGCTTTGGGGGCACTGCCCCTGAACCCCCGCTAGTGGGGGGCTCATAAAATCGTTGTCAACCCCCCCTGACAGCAATCAAATGATGGGAGGCATTGCCGCCCCATTAAGAACAGGGGCCCGACGCAGCAATACATTTAAATAAATAATATAATCAGGCTCCACACCCAACAATGAAAGCTAAGAAGGATAATAAATGATCACTCAAGTAATATGTTCCCTATAAGGTGTTTCAAAATATTGGTACTATGGCATACAAATTGGAGTTTCCTGCATCTTCTTGAGTGTTAGCCCATGTATTTCGGTGATCAAATGACTCCTTCAGTTGTTTTCTATTAGGTCATAGGTCAAATTTTTTACTTTTTCAAAATAGTTCTCAGAAATAATTTTGGTCACTGAAGAAAGCTAAACCATGTATGTTGCTCCTTGATTTCATTTATCATCATCATTTTCAAGGTCATCACCATCATCGGTTTCAAGGTCACTATCTCCATCATTATCATTCAAGAGGTCTAGGGTTATGTCATTTCATTTCATTTAGGTCATTTCAAAGGGTTCAAAAAGTGTTTATTTGTCTTCTTACCTCATTTGAAAAATCCAGCATGTCATCCTCCTAGTTGCATTAAAGGTTTTAAAGGGTCATTTCAAAAGTCTTGGAGAGTGAAGGAAATTAAATTTTAATTCTTCTCATCTCATTTTAAGGGGTAACATGTTGTTGTCAAAATTAAAAAGAGTTAAAGGATCATGATAAATGTCATGTGAAAGGGTGAAGGTCATCTCACAAGCTTATAAAAAGAAAAAACATAAAACATTTCCATTCATTGTTACCTTTTGATATGTGTGTGAGTACCTCTCTTCCTCATTTTCCCTCTAAGGTGTTATAAAATCCAAATCCTAGCATTGAAATTTCATTTGTTACACTTCTAGGCTTGTTTTCTCACTAACCAGACTCCTTTTTTATGTTTCTAGCATCGAAATTTATTGAGGAAAACTCTTTGTTACGCTTCTGTAAAGGAAAAAAAATCCTTTGTTACGCTTATGTGGGTGAGGGAAAGTGTAGTGTTATGTTTCTGTTGAGTGACAAACATAGTGTTACTCTTCTGGGAGTGAAAAATAGCATTTTTACGCTTCTTTGGTAGCCTTTGGTGTTCATTGAAGCCCGAAAACCTCCAACCTTCGACCTCATTTCTTGGTGTGGCTTCTCCACAAGGTAAAAAAATACCTCAAGCGTCTTTTGGTCACCATTTTCATATTTATTTTAGTCATTTCATGTCATTAAAACCCTTTTTCATCTCTCCACTATCCACATACAAAAAAAATTCTTTAGTCAAAACCCTAACCTATTCAACACAAACCCTAAACCTATTCAAACCTAAACCTTACCCTATTAAATTTATACACCCCTATGTCCATCTATATTCCTACCACACCACCCTCATAACATGTCAAGAAAAATAAATCCTAATCTAAGGCTATTTTACACAGTGAGAGGAGTGAAAACAATGAAAACATACAATATTGTGTTTTAGGGTTTTGAGGGACTTAGAATTATGCGTTTTCATCCATTCCACTTGAATTATGGAGCTAAGGTGTCAACATATCTTCTAAAATTTTATCCAAAATTTTTTCCAACTCCATAACCCTCAAAAATCAAAACATTTCTTCACTAGTTTTTTCCCACAGCCAAAATTGGGAAATGACTATGTTTTGAGGATTTGAATAACTTCCACTCATCCATTTGCCTTCATTTCACCTTCATTATGGAGACAAGACACCATCATACTCACTAAATTTTTATCAGAATCTTTACTCAACCCTGTCACCCCTTTCTCACCTCACAAACTTGTCCTATTGTTGCACAAGCCATTCTCACAATCAAAATTGGGAATTTCTTATGTTTTAGACATTATAACACCTTCCACTAATCCATTTACCTTAATTATACCTTCAAATTTAAGCTGACACACAAAACTACCCACTCAAATTTTTCTAGAAATTTTCTTAGCATCAAGACCCTCCATTTCATCCACCAAAATCACACCTTCATACACTATGTTTTCCAAATTTCCATTTACCATCCACTCATTTCATTAACATCCTAGGGTTTTCATCATTCCAATGACCAAAACCATGGAAAGTGACAAGAATAGCTTCAAAGAAGGGCTCCATATAAGACTTGAGCCATTCACCATGCATGATATTAATTCTTCTCCATTGGCTAGAAGATGATTTCAAAGAACTCAATGCTTAACATTTTGTGAAAGGCTAATGGAAGGAGGGTATCATCTTTAGTTGTCCAGTATTTTTGCAACCAGATACAATATGGGAAAGTTCACTCTTGAAAGTATGGAGATCAGTTTATCATCTGACCTAATTGCTTCAGCTATAGGTATTCCTTCTCAGGGAGCAGTGGTTCAAGGGTAAGGATCTTGACATTGAAAACTACAAGCATTTTCTAAAGCCTCGTGCTAGAGCTGATCCACAATTTATTTTTCCCTTTAGAAACCTAAGAAACAATTATGCTCCTCTAATGATGTTTATAATGAACTACTTTACACACGAAGGAAGATTCTCCAGGCTATATAGGTATCACATCAGGCTTTTGATGCATTTTACGAGAGTCAAAACACTTGATTTGCCTCATTATTTATATAGGAGCTTGATTAAGATGGCTGAGAAGGTTTAGAGTAGAATAGAATATTATCATACTAGTAATTTTCATCATGTCCTTATCAAGCTCATTGTGTTGCATCACTTGTCCTCCATAAACATGACATGGGAAGACTTCTTGGAGAGGTTGTTGACAACGATTTATGTCTTACCTATTACATCATCACCACAACCAATGGAGATTGGCTCTTCTAGCATGCCTATTCAAATTTCAGATGTACCTAGGTTTGTGGGATTTTCTCACACATATGAGAGAGGCAAGAGGCAAGTTTTTGTGCCTAATTCTACAAGGAGATTTCTTACACTTGACACCCATGATGATCAATGTCAGATAGAGGAGAAACCTCTTTTGCATCAGCATGATGAGTTAGTACCATTGGACCCTAAGGTATCAGAACAAGAGGAGGTCATATCAGCTGAAGACATCATCAAAGAGAAGGATAAAGAGTTTTCAGATTTGAAAGAGGCCTTCTCCATTGCCCAATCCCGGATTACATTCCTTGAGCGGGAAAATATTCAATTACAAATGAATCAACTCCTCCAAAGTAAATACAAATCAAACATGGAGGAAAATAGAGGTAAAAGAAAGAATGTTGTTTTTTTTGACCAAGTGCAGGATATGGAGGTTTAAGTACATGAAAAATACTAAGAACAAGAGGCCTAAAAAGGGCATTGGAGCAAGAGAAATAGAAAATTCATCAACCTGAAGAGTTAACGTTTGATGAGCTCATGTCCATGGAGATAAATGAGGTTAGAGAACTTTGGCTATTAAGAGTTAATGAGCATATGGAAAAGTTATTGAAGAAGGCTAAAAGGGATAACAAGCTGCAAAGGCACATGTAAAGTCATTATTGTACGAGGGATACCATTTCTCAAGTAAGGCGGAAACAAGTCAAAAAGAGGCTTAAAGAGGCACAATGAAGCTCAAGGAGAAGGATAGATTGGATTTATTGGCTAAGGCTTTGTTAACTTATTATCTTATCTCTTTTAGGTGCCAAAGAACCAATTCTGAAGGCTTTGGAGCAATTTTGGTATTTTTCATGATTTTTGGCAGAATTCTGGAAATTTCTCATTGCAGAAGGGTAACAGACACTTATGAATTTTTTATTTGGAGGCAGCCAAATGGTGATTTATTTACATGGATGGATTTATTTTGATTATTACATCATAGATCAGTAACCCTCCTGGCATGAAAATCTAAAATTTGAGATAAAAAGCTAAAATGCCACCTATTTTTCATGTTTCTGCCTCCTTTTTGGACCCTATGTTATGCTTTTGAGTAACCTTGGGAGAATGGATTTTTAAAGGCCTTCCCATGGTTCATTTTGAATTCAATATGTTCTAGAAAATAGACACACAAGGCTAGTTGACTATTGTTTCAAAATTAAATTTGGATTCTTAAAGTGCCACCAAAGTTATGTTACGCTTCTACAATTTGTTTTTAAATTCTTCAATCAGAATTGTCATAGATCAACATTGGATTCCCTCAGTACACCTATCAAGCTCAGAAATGGTCACAAATTCGAGGCTATGAATTGTCATTAGAGTTATTAGTTTTATTTTTTCTTCCTATTATGATGGAATGTGTAATTAATGTAAGGGAAAAACACTAATAGTTTGTCACTAAAATTCAGGGAATGGTTTATAACCTCCCTAGAAACTAGGAAATGACTCATATTTTGCATTTATGACCCATTTTGGATGGGATTTAGACCTGCTGAGGTGTCATGGTATATATTTTTTATAAGTAGAATCTCTTTTGTAATTTTTTGGGTTGGATAGTCTCATATTTTGTTGTGGAGCTCTTGTAACCAGTTTGTGGAATGAAATCAGAGACAAATTTGCAAGAAATATTGTGATATACTCGTGGTAAGATTTGGAACATATGTGTTTCTCATGTTTTATTATTATCTTATTCTTAATTCCATGTCTGTTTCTTCATACATGTCTATTTTATGAGTTTGAAAGAAGAATTCATGTTATGCATGCTCTATTTATATAATATTTACAATATTATGTTCATTTTATTCTTAATTGAATGAAGTCACTTTCAGTGCTCATTCAAACCCTACTCCATCTTCATCCTATACTCAATGATTGATTAATATGTTTCCAAACTACCTACCTTGCCTCACACGCTCTCTGTCGGTTAACCTCGAATTTCAGACCTAAAAATCCCATTTACAGTCCATTCACTGACTTTCTTATCCACCATTCAAAATATCAAACAAAATTTACTCATTTAAAGCTTATATATCTAGCCTAAAATCTTATGATACTCAACCATTCATTTTACTGTTTAAAGTGACAAAGAGAGACCCCTCTCTGGTTTGGGTAGGGTTGGCTACCTGACCTAAAGTTGGTTTGTGGTTACCTTTCTCCAATCTTAGTATCAGCCTTAGGAATTTGGGGAGAGTGATAACACTGAGTACACCTAGTTTTCCATGTTTCATGCTTAAATTAGCTTATCGATGACAAGATCCAAATTCAAACAGTGTTTCCATAAATTGATGAAGAAGGAAAAATCACATTTAAGCCTAAAGAAGTCACGGAAACAAGAACCTGAAAACTACAAAATCGATTAATTTCAGAGTATCTCATTATATAGAATAAATTACCCGTTGAATATTCCACATGGGAGGATGCAAATTTTATACAGAAGCATACATAACTACTCAAGTGTTGAGGGAAAAACGTTTTTTAAGGAGAGGGGCATGTTAGGTCCCTATAATAATAATGTATTCCCATTATTGTTATTGTTAGTGTAGCCCCCTATTGTTATTGTTATGCCACATAGAAGTGCACTATTTTTATTGTTGTGCCCTTATATTATTATTTTTATGTAGGCTCTGATTATATTATGACCCCTTTTTCCTATATATACCAAGGTCTTATGATTTGAATCATCCAAGAATTGTTCATTTATGTAATGTATTAAAGGAGGTTGCACCCTCAATGAGGATAATTTTTAAGCCATTGATCTATCTTCTCTTCTATTTTGTGAGATGGTTGCATAACATATTATGATGGAAAGGAAAAGAAATTCTATGAGCTTGGGATGGGTTCCATGAAATATGAATAATATACAACTAGATTTCTAGAGTTGTTGAGATATGTGCCCTATATCAATAATGAGAAAGAAAATATCCAAATTTTCATCTGTGTATTGTCATTATCATTCAGAGACTGGATTGAGTTTGATGCACCAATATCATTGGAGGAAGCTATTATGAATTTGAACCATTGTTATGAGCATTCAAAGAACAAGATTGATTTCAAGTGTGACTCGAAGGGTAATGATAAGACTAAAGGAAAATGACCCAAGAAGCGAGGAAGATCTTAGGATGCAGATTAGAAGGAAAAGTTTCCACCTTATAAGAATTTCAATGCAACTAAGAAATGACATGGGTCTCAACCTATGGATCCATAGAATAAAGGAAATGGAATAGAACCATTGAGGTGTTGGACTTGCAGTGGAGATAATAATAGGAGGGATTGTCTATCGTATGAGGGTGTTAGGCCTCAAATCTATAGTGCAAAAGAGGCATAGGTAGTTGGTGGTGTAGCCTGAAGCATCTCCCGAATCTATGCAGTAATTGATAACAGGAAATTATAGCAAGGAATTACTGAGGAAAAGTGAAGGGGATTGATTATCAGGCTCCATGGAGGTTGTGAGTTGGGTTAGGATCTCTATAGCCCTGTATAATCTTGGGTTTCCTTAAGGATATGTGTTGATATAGTAGTCCTTAGAGCCTTGGAAAAATTTCAAAGAGACCAGTCCTGAATTAATATGTGTATAAAAGTAAGCTCATACTCCACAATCGAGAAATAGAGCAAGTTAAAGTGCAGTGGAAGCACTTTGGGATTGAGGAAGTTATAGGGTAGATGGTTAATCATATGAATGCATAATAGCTGGTTTCTATTCATAGTTGAATTCATCAAGGGAATTAAATTCCATTGAGAGATGATACATGCATGTACTCAGTTGTAGGGTAACATGCTTGGTGCAACAGGGTAAGGAAACTAGTATATTTTTATATTTATTAATGATTTTTTTTTTTTTTTTATGGAAATGTGATTCAGGGAATCACATGGAAAAGAGATAGCCATAATATATTGAAGAAAACTCATGTTGAGCTTTTATTTCTGAACCCTTGGAAGCACTAAGAAACAATGGGGGTTGAGTCATGGTGTCTATTGAAAGTTTTCTGCTTTCATAGTTTCATGCTTTGTCTGTGCTTGATTTTTGGTTTTGATTGTGATCAGTGCATGGCCATTCCAATTTTTTTGTGGTGTTGTATTGTTGTTTGGTTTTCCATGTTTTATTTATCTTTTCTTATTTTTCTTTCCTTTTATTTTTTAAGGGTCTTTGGAATTAGTTGTTGGTTGTGGAAAGAGGAAAGATAATGGGCATCGAGGAGAGCTGAGTTGAACCCAATAAGTAATTTTGGATGAATCTTGATGCATGAATAAATGGAAGTTGAAGGAAAGAATATTACATCAAGTTGGGTTAGTTGGGTCCACTGGGGTACATGGAAAGTGGAAGGAAAGTTATGAGAAAGGTAACTAGGAAGGTAAAGTAAAATGGACTTGAGGTAACATATGCCTCGGTTAAGTTGGGAGATGTTGTTCTCAATTTGTGCATGCTTTACATGGATACAAGAAGTTATCTTAACCTTGACCTTATGATCACTGGTAATTGTGTTTTGATCATGATTAAGTTAATTCCTTCTGTGATTATTCTTGTAGAAGAATTATTTTTATATGTAGGTGAAGCATGAAAAGATTCTTGGTTTTATGAGGAATCAAGTGGCCAAAGTAGCCCTGGAAGATCTATGATTTTAATATCATGTGGATATGATTTTGATAATATGTGTTTATAACTATGACCATGTTTATGCAATGAATAGGGAATGTTGAAGGATATACCAGAAAAAATAAAAGGAAAGAAGTATGACCTGTGACATGCTAAGACAAGGATGGATAATTAAAATTACCACATATATTGAATTTGGATTGTGGATGCACGTATTAATCCGTAGCAAATACACTAGAGGAAATAATTATTAGTAGAGACCATGTGGTCTCTGGATGTGCAGTACTATTGTTATGTACATGTTTTTTTGTATGTGTTGTATTGTACCATGTGTAGTGTGTGTGTGTTGTGTTGTAACACATGTATTCGTTATGATGTGTCATATGTATATGTGAAAGTGTTGTGATGTACACCATATGTATTTGAATGTTTTAGATAATGTGTTGGGGTAGAAAAGTATGGAATTTCCTAGATTCCCTTGTTGATATTAAGGGTAGAGGCAGTATAATCTCTAGATGCCCTTGTTTCTGATATTGCGGGTAGAGGAAGTATAGTATCTGGATTCCCTTATTGATGATATTGAGGGTGTAGGATATATATTCTATGGATTCCATTATTTTTGATATTGAGGGTGGAGGCATTATAGTCTCTGGATTCCCTTGTTGCTGATATTGAGGGTGGTGGTGGTATAGTCTTTGGGTTCACTTGTTACTGATATTGAGGGTGAAGAGGGTATAGTCTTTGGATTCCCTTGATGCTTTGGAAGAAAATAAAATAGAAGAGAAGGAAATGGGTGCTTGAATGCTTTGGAAACCAATCCAATGTGTGTACATGGTAAAAGAGAAGAGAAGGCACTGGGTGCTTACCGAGTTTTGAAACCGAACTAGTGTGTTTATGGAAAGGAAAAAGAACAAAGGCATAAGAAAAGAACAACTTGAATATAAGTACAATATTTTATTCAGTTTTTTTATTTCAAATTATGAACATAGTCTAATATTTTTATTTATTATGGGTGAGTTTTGAGCTAAACAAATGTGATCTTTTTATACATGATGAGTTGAGCAAGGAGCTGATTTGACTTGTTGTGATAGGAATTAAATAGAATTGTAAGTGCCACCTTATTGATGATATACCAATGAGGTATGATTTGAATTTATTACAATTTATTTTTAGTCTAATGGAAATTATGTGCTTGGTACAAGAAAGCATGGAAAATTCTTGGTTGGGTGGTTGGAACTTGCTACAAGAGAGTTAGCAGCAACATCAAAAGGAATTGGAGCATGCAAAAATATGATAGTAAAAAACTTCAGGAGTAGGGCCATTCTAGGACACTAGTACCCAATAATGTCCATTGATTTCAATCAGCATATTATGACCAGTATGATGGTTTGAGGCAAGGGTATTCCTTGGTTATAGGACCTTCTAATGTGAGGAAACCTTGCCAAGGAATGGATCGCCTAAGGGGTTAGGAAGCATAGAAGGGGATGCATGAACTTGGAAGGTGAGTGACTACATGGAAGGGGGTTACTAGATTTCCTAGGGGACTAGGAAGTAGAGAAGAGAAGGTCGGGGAATAAATTTTCTTTGGTCCTTAAAATAGTTGGTTGGAATTAGAAGCACATTAAGAGTGTACCTGTAAGTTACAATGAGTCGGTAACTGTTCACTGAGATATTAAGGAGCGCAAAAATTGTAGCACTGGACATTGAGGCTGACTTTTATTTTATAAGTGGATTTTGGACTTCTTGGGAAGCAGGTGAATCCCTGGTACTAATTTTGAGGGTGGAGGTGTGAGCCTTTGGATCCCCTTATTGTTGATGTGGGAACCATATCATTTTATGCGTTGGCTGAAGCAAATGTGTGTATGTATGTATGTGTATATCATTGTAAATACAAAATAAAGCTTTGTTTATAAATCTCCATAAGTATTATGTTGTTATTTTTTTCAATAGCCTTGTCAAGTTATAAGTATCATATAACACCAAGGGCAGTGTTCCCCCAAGGGGGAGGGGTTTGTAACATCCCCTCGTTAAAGTTCCATGTAATAAATGGGTATTATAAAAGGAAAAAATAAAACCAAGGTCATGGGACACGTATTCCAAGTTGAACGGAGGGGGAAACATTATATTGGGATCCATTAGTGGTTTATTGTTGGCTATGGAATTTGGCATTGGAACTGGAAAATGAAAAGGGCATTAAATGAAAATTAATACAATAAATAAAGGAAAATAGGAGAAAATGAAGATGAAGAGATAGGAATATTCATGATGGAAAATGAATGAAAATTAAAGGAAAAAGAAAATAAAAAGGAGAGATAACATACACACACACTCTTGGAAATTCTAACATTAACTTAGAGGAGAGAAGAGCAAGATAGGGAACAAGAACTTGGACATAAGGAAGACTCAAGAAAGAAAGAAAGAGATAAGAAAGGGAACACAAGAGGAATATTGGAAAACAATAAGAAAGAGAAATCAGTAAGAGTATTTTATAGGTAAAAAGTTGCATGTTTGATTATCTTATTGGGATGTGAGGGCATGTTTTATGAATTGGTTTATTAGTCATGTTTGTTTTCATTAGCATGGGATTTTCCTAGGTTAACAGTGGTGTACAACCTTTCCTTTCCATTTCTTGAATAACCATGGTATAGTGGGTTTTCATTTTGGTTGAGCTTTGGATTTCTAGTGGGTTCAGATCTGGTTGATGTGGTCTCAGGAAAATCCCAAGGGTTGAGGATGAAGATGGTTTTCTCTGAGAAGCTCTTGAAAAGTGGGTGGATACAGGAAAATTCCTCCAGGTATGGTGAATAAATCTTGAGGCATCCAAGATTAGTTTGATTTTGGTGATTTTTTGACCAGTTTAGGTCAAATAATAGTGGCTTAAGGGTGGAGGTATTTTCATTTATCCCATGTGGTCCCATATTCATGCTTGGAATATAGCACAAGGGTGATTAGATGAAAGAAATATTTGGCTCAACCCAATCTATGGCCAGGTGGTATGTGGAATTTTGGGACTTGGTTGGTTTTATGCATATGATAGTATGTGTTATTTTTTATTGATATTAATGAGCACAAGTATTGGTTATTATGATGATTTTATGATTAGTTTTTCATGGCTTCATTATATTTAATTCCTAGTTATGGGCATGTTACATTCTTATCATATGATTCTCTCTTGTTATGGATCTCATTTATGGTTTGATAAGTTATTGAATGTTTATATGAATGCATGAGATAATAAGTGTTGTTGCAACTAGCTTGAGAGGGAAGTAAGCCTTCTTGATTATTCTCTAATGAAACTAAGGAAACAGTGAAAAAATATGAATTCATGACCTATATTTACTATGTTTTCCATCTGTTTGTATAAATGATTAATATGAATTTGGTAGCTTGAGTAAGATAAAATCCTAGAAACAAAGTATGATGCCTCATAAGATGACTTATAAAGTTCTAGGTAGTTGGCCTATGGGCTAGCCCTGAAAACCCAGAAAAAAGTCTTTGTATGCAGGAACAGAATAGAGAAAGTTTGGTTGTAGTCGAACAAAGAATGTATTGTGGGTGTGGATGGATCCTTTTGGCCACATGAACTGGTTAGCATGTGTGAGACTGGGAGGTAATGTGGGTCAAAAATATATCTCTATCTTAGGGAAATAGAATTAGTGGATGTTGTCGGAAATCTAGGTGATTAGGTATCCCTGAGAGGATGTAATAAGTTTCAGGATAGTAGACCCCAGTTCCATAATTGGAACTTGGTTGTTGGGCCATGCATATTAGATTTCGTCTCATGTTTACCCTTGTGATCTTGTAAAAGTAGGTAAATGCGGTGTGGTGTGTTACAACCAATATGCATTCTAGACCAGAGGAGTGTCACACTCAAGAATAAAGCAATAGATAAATTCAAGGTGGAGTGGCGAAAATTTGGGGTGGAGGAATCCACTTGGGAAATGGTTGATACAATGTGGCAATCTGTTACACAACATTTTGTCACCGTCCCTACAATCCCTCATCCTGTACATTGGAGGACTATTCCCATGACCTTTGAATAGTAAAATGTCCTAAAAACACCTTCATGGCATCCTCCTGCATAAGTAAAAACTTTCTCCTGAAGAAAATTTGAAAACCCAAAATGTATGTTTTTTCCTATGCCACTCAAATTACCATCCCTCATTAATGGGGCAAATCCACACTAGAGGGCATGCCAACTGGCGCTCTGTCCCTGTGTTTCACTCGCGCCAAGCTTATTAAGGGATTTTTTTTAAAAATAAATTGCAGAAATTTGATTATAACAAACTCCAAAATGAATCATCAAAAGGAGTTGAGTGGTTAGGATACGGATCTCCATGTATAGGAAGTGGTTTTCCACCTCTCATGGAACCTTCCTAAGAGATAGGACCTATCCCATGATTATAGGGATCCCAACTTCCCTTCCTCCATCTATAAAAACCTGGCCTCTCCATTGACAAGCTAGCTGAACACTTGGAAGTTGAACATTGAGAAGGAAACTATAGCCATGGAGAACCCCGTAAGGGAGAGAGCTTTGTCCAAATCCCCGGCAGGCTTTGTTGAGATGCACTCTGCTACAAGCCTTGCCGAAGGAAGATCATAGTGTCAGAGCACTTGGTTGTAATCTCCATTTTTGTCATCTATAATATAAGTGACTCTGATTTTGGTTCCATTCGTGTGTTTACTCTTTTATGTAATGCAACGAATTATATATTCTCTGACTGATTTATAGTTATATGCTTTGAATATTACGTTGTATGTCATCATTTCCCTGCATGTGTACAGGTATTTGGCCGTGTCAAATGGAAGGATTTTGATCTGTCAGGCTAAGGACGAGGAGCGCTGCTTCTTCCTCGACAACAACAACGTGGGATTTAAGGTAGGCTACTTATTGCGATCTTTTTCTTTCTTATAACTAGAAACCAAAGTCATTGCATGACTTGATTGTTGCTAGACCCAATCTAAGGCTAGTGGGATCGCCTCTGTCCGCAGAGGGGATTTACCTCCTCAACAATTTTGGTGACTCTGCTGGGAAATAGTGCGAGTTATTCCTTCCTCCTTTTGGGTTGTTTTTGGAATTTTGATTGATTTATTTGTTTTTCTGGTTCATCTTCCTTGGTGTTAAAATCTTGTTGAGCCCCCAGAAGACCAGATCTAGTCTCTGTTTCTCCATTTTCATCATTTTTCTAGGGTAAGCTCGATTGGAACAATTTTTCCCCTAACAGTCGCGCCATTTGGCACTTGTTGCTAGTTAGGACCCCCCACCAAAGCCTTTTTGGCACAGATTAGAGCCAAATAGGTGCGCCAACTCTGCTTGGTGTTAGGGTTTGCTTGCTTTTGGGCTCTCTGAGATTGGCTTTTGGTCCTAGTTCATTTTTTATGTTTTCTTAAGTATCTTGAAGTCATTTTTTACTGTGTTTGGCCCTTGCCCTCTGGTTGTTCGCTTTTTTCTATCAGTTTTTCATTCTAGCCCTAGGGCTTCTAGGTGCTTTAGTGTGCTAAGCCTCCCGTGGGATTTTTGGGTCCTTGCTTGCCCGGTCAATTTTGTTTTTGCTTATTTTCATTCATCTTGCTGGATTCCATTGAATCATTTCATTTAATCCAAGCCTAGATCACACAGTTTGTTTGAGTCTCTTTTGAGATTCTTCTTCGCTTTGAGGGATTTCGTCAACAGTTTGAGTCTTGATTGTGTGTTTGAATTGAGTGAACTTTTTTTGTTTCAGCTCTCTCTTTTTTATTTCTGAAATTGGTGTTTTCATTAGTTTTTCATTCATTTAGTGCATTTTCTCTAATATATTGAAAAATACAAAAACCAAATATTTTTCATTTTGATTGGCATAGTGAAAATTGAAAGCTCCTTCACATTACTAGTGCTATATAACTCTAGAGAGAAGTTTTCTAGTTTCATTATCTTGCATTGGAAATAGTAGTGGATGTTTTTGTGTGTTTGTTTTGTTGTCATTTTAAAGCTCTAAACTCTCTCGTAGATAGCTCTTCATTGAAAAAAATGATATTTTGTGGCATGTAGTTTTTCATTTAGAGGTTTTATGAGATCCAACATTCGATAGGGCCTTGAAATTGAAACGTAAATTGAAGATCAAATTTAAATTTTACTGAATTAACCTAAGGCAACATTGAAACATTAACAGAACATCTAGTAGTCTAAGGTAGAGATGTGTTTCGGCGTTTTTGAGCCTAGTAGCTGTCGTTCGCCATCCAACTTTAGATAGCGCTAGTACGGACTTGTGCTCCCTGTACCGTCGTGTATACAAAGGGAGACCCCATTAGGTTGCAAATCCTTTATCCATAGGAAGCTGAGTTTGCTGCATTTTACCCGTGATACACTAGACACAACATTTGGGGAGATTACCTGCACGTACGTTAAGTCATTGGTTGATTTATCTTTCATTTTTACCAAGGTGTATATGGCAGTTCACAGATATCTAGTACACCCATTTACCTAGATTACCAGAGCAGTCACTTTGATATTTGCTGACTCTTTTAACTAAAAATATCATTGATCTCTTGTCCTTTCAAGCTCGTGTCCAACCTGAAAGTTATAGAGTCACCTTTTGCATGTTTCTTGACTCTTAAAATATGAAACAACAGAGTTTGGTTTCAGTGTCTTAAAAATTAATCGTCCACGAAATATTCCTAGTTAGAATTTTTGTCCTTATTGTTTTATTTCAAGGTCGTTCTCGATGGAAAATTTTCCGAAGTTTTCTAATCAAGGAGTCCCCTCTGAAGGGAATCCTAGTCCTTTACCTACTTTAGGAAATGTTGGTGCTCCTTATATGGCAATGTTGTCCCTTCCTGGGTTAACTGTTGGGTTGCCGATTTGGTTGTTTTCAACCTCTTTGGCCTTGAATGTATCGGCTACCGTACCATCCACCCCTCTGCCTGAGCAATGCCATGTTGGCTCAAAGGTGGAACTATCCCCTTCTTCACTTGTTTCTTCATCCTCATCTTCTACTTCGTCTGGTGAAAGTTTGGATTCTAGTACCCAGGTGGCTAAGAAGAAGAAGAATAAGACTAAGAAGAAGAAGTCAGATAAGCGAGAGGCTAAATCTGCAATTGTTGCTTCTAAAACACCTGATTTTGATGAACCCTCCAACCCTCCACGGAAAGTTAAGTTCCCTTGCATGTTGTGTTAGGGAAACCATCTTCTTCGAGGTTTCCCTGGAATTCCCAAGGTGCTCGAAGTATGGTCCAACGGTCATCTATCGTTGCCTTTGGCTTCTGGGAGTCAGGTTGGGGGCACATCTTCAGCTAGTGCTGGCAAAGATCCTAAGAGGTAGGGTAAGCTCACCAATCCCTATAAGTTGTGTGAAGGGCATCATGCCATTCACCTTTGTCCGTATATGGATGAATCCAAGAGAGTTTTGGAAAACTCAACTGTTTCTACACCGTGCCTTCCAGCTAGTTACAAATAGCTTTCTTTGGGTCCTTCACCAATTGATTCAACAGTAGGTCAAGAGCTATCCTTGGTCAGTCCCACTCCCCCGAAAATTCAAATTGATGAATCCATCCATGACCAACCATTGGTCGTGGGATTGGTTGAGCTAGCCCCGTCTGCGGAGCACCAGGTATTTTCTATTGAGAGTGGATCTCATATCCCTCAGGTTCTTCTTGTTTCTTCAGATTCCTCTAAGTTCGAGAAAGATTCTCCTATCCCTATATCTCAAGAATTTGCTCCTCCGCCTCCCGCAATGGAGGTCCTGGAGGATACCCCTCCTGCCTCCGTGATGGAAGTCATGGAGGATGCTCCTTCTTCTCCTGTAACACTAGGGGAAGACCATCTCAGTTCGATGGCAGCCCCTCCAAGTAGTTTGGTCACTTCCTTAGATTGGAGTCGATTCACAGGTTATCACCTTCCTTCTTATGTGCCCTTTGAGATCACAGTACAGGCCTCCCATCTGGTCGTACCCAAAACCATTATAGATGAAGGTGCACCATTATAGATGAAGGCACATCTGTTAGTATTTTATCCTCAACTACTTGGCAAGATTTCAGATTTCCATCGCTTATGCCTACTACGCAGAATCTGTTGGCATTTAACAGAAGAAATAGTCAACCGTTAGGGATCCTTTCGAAGTTTCCTGTTACTTTGGGAGGGAAAACTATCCATATGGACGTGATGGTTTTTCCTGGCCCCTTGGACTTTAATTTAATCTTGGGCCACGATTATACTTATGCCATGGGAGTGCTTGTCTCCTCCCTCTTTTGTGTGATGTGTTTTCTGCACCAAGGTTGGATCATGACCATCGATCAACTTGCGTTATTTGGTCCTAATATGGCAGCTAGTCCACCATCATCCCTACCAAATATTTATCTTCCAATTGTTTCATCCCCGCCACATGTCAATTATGTGGCTACCTATCCTGTGCCTGTATTCAGTGATAGTGTCATTGTGCATCGTGTGCTAGGGGCACTAGGTCCTGACTTCCAAGATGTTTTCCTTCCGTTAGACGGGCAACCCTTGGAATCTATGACTTCTTATTCATTATGATGAGGTCCATCGAAGCAGGGTTCTTTTTCTTGTGTCAAGCTCCTTAAAAAATGAAACAAGCTCGTCAGAGTAGGGTTCTTTTTCTTGTGTCAAGCTCCTTAAAAAATTAAACAAGTTGGTCAGAGCAGGGTTCTTTTTCTTGTGTCAAGCTCCTTAAAAAATGAAACAAGATTGTCAGAGTAGGGTTCTTTTTCTTGTGTCAAGCTCCTTAAAAAGTGACACAAGCTAGTCAAAGCACAGTTCATTTTCTTGTGTCAAGCTCCTTAAAAAATGAAACAAGATCGTCAGAGCAGAATTCTTTGTCTTGTGTCAAGTTCCTTGAACAATGAAACAAGGTGTCTTGAAGATAGTTCTTTCAATGTGTCAACCTCGTTAAAATAATGAAACACGGTCCTTATTCAATTCGAGTATTTGATTAGATCTCGTAAAATCCCAGTCGAATATTTCACTTGAACTCATACTTTGAACCTTCACTCCCTTTTTTTCATATGGACTAAAGCTTTGAGGGCATGTACACCTTGAATTGAGTCACCATGCTGGGGGCATGCCCGGTTTTCCTTGTCATTTCAACTATAGTTTATTTGGTGTTTTCAAGCTTGCGTAAAAAAGAAACTCATTTCAAGCATACTTTACTTTGTGTTTCAAGCTTGTGTAGAAATGAAACCCATCTTCAAGCATAGTTTACATTTGTGTTTTAAGCTTGCTTAAAACAAAAATATCATTTTCAAGCATAGTTTGTGTTTGCGCTTTTAAGCTTGTGTAAAAATAAAATATGTTGGTTTGATGCATTTTGTGAACTTTTAAAATTTCCATTGGGTCGTTTGTTGTGCATATTATTTAGCTGATACATTAGATAACATTGTATTAGACATTTGCATAACATATAAAACATCATCATATGTAAGCAAGATCCATGTAGAAATAGATGTATATATATATATCAAATGTTTGCAATGTGTGCATCATATAAAACCCAAAAATATACATGTTTTTTTTAATTACATTCGGAGACGACATGTCTCTCAAAAATATGCAAATAAAAGCCTAATTGACTAATCGGCATGGTGCTCATGGTAGCACGTCACTGCCCGCACCAACCACCTCAGTAAGCAATGGAGGCGACTCGGCACCCCTACCGTGTTCCTCTGTTAAGACATAGGGACATCAGCTAGGAAAGCATAGTCCAGAACCCCACGAGAAATCCCCTCAAGGTTTTGTACCAGTGCGTCCCCCTTTCCCCCCTCACCCTGAGAGTCGTAAGCGAGCGGAGTCCTCCTCCCTATCGGTGACATCCCATCAGGCCTCTCTGGCCCAACATCTGCATACATATAGAACTAGTTGTTAGAACATACATGGATACCAAAAATCATAAGATCCATAAAAACAAAAAAGAGTCTTACCCAGCTCCTCATCCCAGTCCTCTCCTTCCGGGAGTGAAAGGTCTGGGTCTCCAATGAAATCAGTACCTACATAGGGCCATTCCTCTACAATGATCAGCTGTCGTCAGAGCCATCCAAAGAACTGGGCCGCCATGACATCTGCTGGCCTCCCCCTGCTCTAGGCATCAATGCTGGCCATCGAGCCATCCGTGGCTCTCTCAATGGTGGATCTGGGACTATCGCCCCCTAGCCCTAGAAGATAGGTAGTTGTTCTAGGAAGAACGATACCAAGATTGACCCGTACCCAAACTGCTTTAGTTTGGACTTTTTTGCATTTGGTCAATTGCAGTTTGATGTTCATAGTTACGGCTGTGGCCCAATTAAATATTGTCGGGTTCATGCACTCTGACACCAGGAGGAGCTATGTTTTTTTAGCCTCGTGCGATGCCTGTGACCCCACATCCCGCATAATGGTATGTAGCACCACTCTGAGTGCTAGATCAGGAACAGTATGAATGTCAAATTTTCCACTACCTGATCCCGTTTGTGCCCCTGAGCACACCCTCTCCATGACCATCGACATTTTTTCACCAGAAGGCATGGTGCCTGTCATAATAGGAACTGGACCTCTGTGGGAAAATCCATTGATAAATTACATGTCCGATACTTCAAGCTCAAGTAATTGATCTCGGAGTTTAAACTTCTCCTCGTCCTCATCCCAGATACTAATCAAGTATTGCAATAGTTCAGGCTGAGCCCAGAGACATGGCATTAAGAAGATTTTTTTCAAACCACAGTTGAAGAGATCATTCATACACTGCTCATTCCCTATTTCCATTTCATCTTCCTCACTATGCTCTCTTTCCTTCCATTCAATCACCATTTTTCTTTATACCTGCATCAAATTGGTCATAAACACATTGTAAGATCCCTTGGGAATTTAAAATATCAATTGATTGGCTCATTTTTTGTTAAATTTGAGCAGAATATTGGGTTGCACAGTTGGCATGGCTGTTTTGATGACAGTCACGCCACCTGGCACTGCCCATTTTCAAAAAGAGGTCGATTGGTGTGGGTCTGTGCCTGATACCCGCGCCAACCACGGAAGCCCTAGTTTTGCAAATCCTCCTGCCAAATGACAATGGAAAGATATGAAATATGGCTTAAGAATGGCTAATGGAAGCAGATCTTACCTGGAAAATATGGAATCTAGAATAGTGCACTGGATTGTCCATAATTGTCACCGCAAGATCGCAAGGAAATAGCTCACTATTGCTCCATACAAAGGTAAAAAGGTAAAAAGTAAATAAGTTTTTACTATTTGCGATATTTATAACTTTTTCAAAATCAAAATTAGGTTTTGGGGCTTATTTTTCTGATATTTTATCATATTTTTTTCGAAAAATGGGTTTTACACTTGCTTTTTGTGTAGCGACAGGTTTTCATGCGACTAGGACGACGAAACGAGTTGCATTTTATACTTTTTCGAACTCGGTAAAAACACGAAAAATTCACTAGTGGAGTCATCTTTCATCTCTTTTCTAACTCTCTAAACATGAAAAGATTTTCGAGTCACTTGTCGTTTTGAGCTCGTTAAATTGGTTGCAAAACGACATGTACCCAGTATACGTTTACCCCTTTTTCGGGCTGGGATAGATTATTTATGAAAAAGGAATACCATAGCCTATCACGACTAGGAGTTTCTCTCAGACAATTTTCTACCTTTTCGGATCTAAGGGACTATCTACGAAAAGAGACTGCTGGAGTTTTCTTTTCTGCTGTCTTTTCAAACTCTCTAAACATGAAAATACACCAAGTTATCCCTTTGTCAGACTCGTTAAAAACTGATGACATCGGACTCCGTCATAATGAAGTTACTCGAGTTCCTCCTTCCTAGGGATTTTTAAATGTACTAGGTTGGATTTTTCCGAAGGAAAAACTTATATCGCAAGCATATGTTATCCCCTTCAAGCTTGTTTTCAAAAATAATTGGGGTACTCTCCAGAAATGGTGGGGGAAAATGGAACCAGTATCATAGTCGTGTCGGCAGTATGTCGCTCTTGAACATGGCACTTGTATGCATTCGTGTCGGGTTGGGGATATCTCATTTCATTATCTGCTTGCCTCCATGGGTTTGGGTAATCTCTTTTGATCGCTCATCTGCTCTTTGCCACGTCACCATGACCTCAAATCCTTTGATGTCAAATACTGCCAAATCCAATGTCGTGCCACCGATATGTTCAAGAGAGGTTGGCCTTTGCAATTTTCAACCACCCTCTGATTCTCTTTTGGTCTTGATTCACAAAAATTATGTTCCTCTATCTCGTGTCGATGATGTGGGAAAAATTATGGCCTACCTTCGATCAAGGTCACTTCCTGTCGACTTTAGATCATTATTCAGGAAGCTTATCTAGAGACTCCCTTCAGGTACCCTGGAGCTTGCATGCCTCAATGGCAGGTTCTTCGCATTCGACGCAAGGTTTTCATTATTGGCCTTCGATCGGATGATTCTGCGGGTGTTAGATGCCAGATCACTATTCACATTTCGTGGATTGTACCTCTTGTACCTTGAGAGCCATTGTCATTATTGGTGGTTTCTCTCGCATCTGTTAACAATCTTCATTATTGGCTAGTAATCAGACGATGTTCTTGCATGTTCGACTTTAGCTCACATATTCACATGCTCGAACTTGTACACTTTTCAGGTCAAGATGGAGTGCAAGACCCTAGATTTTGTCTGATAAACATCTAGGCTGTAGATTCTTTGTGGATTATCATGACTGATTACATGACTCATTTGATTGGATGGCTGCGACCATACCTGAGTCTATTTATTGATCCTTATTTGTTGGATGGTTGTGTCCATACCTTGGATGCTAGTTATTGTACACTCTATTATGGATGGCTGCTCCCATACCGCATATCATGTATCAAAGATATTAGTTTTATTTTTAGTTGTAGGTCTTCTGACGGCAGTGTTTTCATTTGGACGCATTCTCATAAATCATTTCACCCCTCCCTCTCTCTCGGACCTCATGCTTTAGGGGGCATCTGTTACACAACATTTTTTCACCATCCTTGCAATCCCTCGTCCCGTACATTGGAGGACTATTCCCGTGACCTGTGAATAGTAAAATGTCCTGAAAACACCTTCATGGCATCCTCCTACATAAGGACAAACTTTATCCTGAAGAACATTTTCTCTGAAAAACCCTGAAAATAGATGTTTTTGCCTTGGCGCGACTAGCCAGTTCATCCCTTGCGCCAATGGGGGAAATCTACACTAGGGGGCATGCCAGTTGGCTCTCTGTCCCTGTGTTTCACTTGTGCCAAGCCTATTAAGGAATGTTTTTTAAAAATAAATGGTGGAAGTTTGATTCTAAAAAACTCCAGAATGAATCATCAAAAGAAGTTGAGTGGTTTGGCTCTGGATCTCCATGTATAGGAAATGGTTTTCCACCTCTCATGGAACCTTCCTAAGAGATAGGACCTATCCCATGATTATAGGGATCCCAACTTCCCTTCCTCCATATATAAAAACTTGCCCTCTCCATTGAAAAGCTAGCTGAACGCTTGGAAGCTATACATTGAGAAGGAAACTATAGCCAAGGAGAACCCCGTAAGGGATAGAGCTTTGTCCAAATCCCCCACAGGCTTTGTTGAGACGCACTCCGCTACAAGCTCTGCCGAAGGAAGATCATAGCATCAGAGCACTTGGTTGTAACCTCCCTTTTTGTCATCTATAATAAAAGTGACTTTGATTTTGGTTCCATTCATGTGTTTACTCTTTTATGTAATGCAACGAATTATATATTCTTTGACTGATATATAGCTATATGATTTGAATATTACGTTGTATGTCGTTGTTTCTCTGCATGTGTACAGGTATCCGAACGTGTCAAATGGAATGATTGTGATCTGTCAAGCTAAGGATGAGGAGCACCACTTCTTCCTTGACAACAACAACGTGGGATTTAAGGTAGGCTACTTATCACGATCTTTGTATTTCTTAAAAATAGGAACCAACATCATTGCATGATTCGATTGTTGCTAGAACCAATCTAGGGATAGTGGGATCACCTTTGTCTGCAGAGGGGATTTACCTCCTCAACACAATCATATCCCTTTTCTTTTGCTGGATGAAGAAAATGTGTATATGAATACCATATATAATTGTGTATATAAGGCTCCATGAATAAATATGTTTATTTTCAGCACGCCTCCTGTGTTTTTTATAGACATAGAACACTGAGGACGATGTTCCCCTATGGCGGACGGGTTTGTGAAAACATCGGTTATATCTTACTTATGAATGCCATGTAACACTTCCATGTTTTTGGATGTATAAATTAAAATGGGCTAAGCAACATAGATTCTAGGTACTAGGAAGGTTGCTTTCTTAGGATGGTGTGAGTTTCTATAAGGCAGGAAATTCTGAATTGACTGCGATAACCATTGAAAGTTGGTTGTTGTTTTTTTTAATAAAATGGTTACTAAATTTAATAGAACTGCAAAAGGTATCAAGCCCATGTTTCTTTGTAAATATGTGACAAGAAAAATGGACCAAAAATTAATGGAGTATGGGGTTTCTACAAGTATCAAGAAGAAGGAGGAAGTCAACCACTGGAGTGGAATGTTGTTAGAGGAGGAAAAATGAACCATTCTGGACAGGAGAAGAGGGGTAGAAGGTGTTATCACTCAGGTTTTCCTTGAAGTTGTGGAAAAGGAAAGTATACCCGAGGTAACCACAAACCAACCTTCGGATACAGAATCTAGCCAATCTGTATCCAGAGAGGGCTCTCTCTTTATGATTTAACTTTATTCTTAGAAAATTTTAGGCTAGTTGTAAGTCCAAGAGTTTGTTTGAAAATGGTGGAATTCGCCAACTAAGGGCAAGGTTGAATATTTTCAGGCCATTGGGCTATGGAGTCAAAAGGATGGCTTTACTGGATTAATATTCTACACACAAGATGGCTTTGTAGGGCAAGATAGCCAAACAGAGAACAATTTTAGAAATTAAAGTGAATGGAATGCATTTTGAAGGGATGAAAGGCAATTAAAAATCTTTCAACATGTTCAAAGAAATAAAGTGAATGATTACAAATAAAGAGCAGTTAAGAATTCTTTACTATAGTAATCAAAATGTTTAAACCAGCAAAACAAGAGCAATTAAGAATTCGTTGCTTATAACCAGTTTAGAAGAAAACATTTAGAATAATCACAATTGAAATCAAAGTACACTTAAGTAAGTTATAATTTATTCTTTTATGTCAATTATTCAGAAATGGAACACAATGATATTATAAACAGATATAAAACTTAAAACATAGGATATAAAAGACTTATTGAACTGTAGTCTGACACATGAATCCTGCAAAAAGTCTTGAGCTTCAAATCATCATCCAGCAAGCCACAAAGAAGTTTCTCCAAAGCACTTTTATTCCAAAAGATCAATGTTACAGCAAAGTAGTAGAATCCACCCTCAATACTCCTTTCGAGGGCTTATTTATACAAAAACTAGTAAAAATATCTCATAACAAAAGAGATATAATCTAGGGTGACTAATGAATAGGTTACAATACAAATGGAGACAGATGGTCTCGTAGATAGGATAAATCAGCCGATGTTGTGTGTTGTCTCCTCTTTTTTAGAATGTGCTGGAAGCAGTTCCTTTGTTTTAGCTCATTGCTATCTTCTTGAGTAATTATTTTCTGACTGCCTTGCTTGTCTGATACTCTTTTATTCTTACTGATACACTTTAACTGCTGAACTGATACTCTTTGACCTTTATTCACCTTTTTATCCTTTATCAAGATATACCTCAGTAAAATAGGCAAAAATTTCACCCAAGGATAAATTTTATAAAATTTCCATCATTTCATCCCACCATTTAACTTCTGGCACTCTGGTCCTTTCTAATTTTCTCAATGTTTCATCAGCTTCAGTGTATTTGAAAAAATTAGGCTGATATGGAAACAAATGTTTTATTTCATGTTCAAGATAAAATAAACTCTCCAATTTTTCATAAAGACTTTTCCCTGTTGGCAATGTTCCTTCTGCTGTACTGGTTGAAGAACTGGCTTGATCATCAACCTGTTTGTTTACTTTCGCTACAAAACTTTCCAAATCCATTAATCTACTTTCTTCAATAACCGGACTGGGCAAACCTTTATTTAACACAACATCAAATCTTTCTTTGAAGTTAAAAATTTCTTGCTGTATGTCTGAACACCTTCTTTCAAGATTTTGCGTAAGAGTCCTTTTGGTAAAAACTCTTTTGATTTCCAAGATGGTTCCTGTCCTGTCCTGAATTCCAAATTCTGCAAGTTGCTGCTTATTCTGAGTATTCAAAAAATTGATAAGTCTATTGGCTTCTTCTGGCATATTCCCTAACTCTTCCCTTGCTTTCTCAATTTCTTCCAGAGCCAATCTGACTAAATCTTGTTTTTCATATATTATTTGAATAGAAGACCAAACGTTCTTTATTGATTGAATAATGTTATACCAAAGAATTTCTTTTAATTCACTTAAAGGTCTTTCCATTGTAAGATCCTTTTCCAATGCTTTAACTGATTTTTCTAGTTTTTTGATTTCTCTTGTCTTCTCAGCAACATTCATTTTTGATTGATCATATTTATTTTCCAGAGTAGAAAGCTGAAACTTTAAGCTTTGGAGTTCTGTCACTTGCAGTTTTAATTCATTCATTGCTTTGATTAATTCATCAGAACCCTTATCAGAAGTATTCACCTGTGTTAGCTCTAATTGTTGACCTGTGATTGATGTACCTGTTCCTGTGGCTGCCTGTGATATAGTTGTTGGACTAATGGACTCTTTATCTTTTAATGCTTGCTCAAGTTCTTTTTATGTTTCAGCAAGTCATTCATTCATTTTTAGAAGTAAGTCCATCACCTCTTCTTCTGAATTTTCCTTCATTACTTCTTCAGTCTGAGGGTGTCTTGAAGCTGGTAGTTTCAATTGTTTCCTTAATGCAGCAATGTCATCATATTTCTTTTTAATCAATGCTTAAATACCCTTGACATCCTTAGGATTATGACCCAAACTGATAATTATTTCCTCCAAAGATTTTATCTTGTTATCCTTTGCTTGGGAAGAAGCTTTCTCTATCTGCAACTGAGTATTTGTATTATTCAAAGAATCTTGTAATTCATGAGCTGCCATAGCCTTGTCAGTAAGTGTAGTATATATCATTTCTCCAGTCTGCTTGTGTAATTCAATCTGGTCCAAAGGATGAATATATTTTGCTAGGACCTCAAAATTGGTTCCGATATAATCAGTTGTTGTCTTTGGTTGTTGCACTTTGGGTTTAAAATGGCTCATTAGCATTTTACCCTGTTGAATGTCAAAAGCTGACATTAATCTCTCTTGATTTTTTGGAGCCATTTTAAGATATTGATTATACACCTGTATCCTCAGTGGATCATTCCTTGTTTTTATATCAATGAAAGTCTTCTTTATGTCTCCTGCATCTTTCTTTGGAGGTTTAAAAGAAGATATTTCTATACTTAGCTGCCTATGCATTGTCTTTCCTTGAAGATCAGAGTATGTACCACTAACTGAACTTGTTTGCTGACTATCTTCTCTTTCTGGAATATCAATGATTTCTTCATATGATTCAACTTCTGGAAATGGATTCATTTTCTGCCTTTTAGCCTGAGGCTTTTTTGAAGATTCCTTGGGAGGAGTAGGACCTTCAGTCTCTCTTCTCTTGCCCTTTTCAATATTCAGTGGAGTTTGCAAGTTTGGCATTTCTACTGGATGCATTTCTACTGGATCGGTTTGAGGAGGAACCTGTACTTGTCCTTGTGCCTTAGATGTTTGAGGTTGTTCAATCATTTTGAATGTTTCAATCACTTGTATTTCAGGCTCTTTCTCTTTTCCTTTGGATTCAACTGCAATTGATGGAATGTTTTCCTGTGATTTTTGTTGAAAATTCCCTGCTGAAGAAGGACCAATGTCTGGTACCTGCACTTGCCCAAAAAATTCTAGGTCAAGCATTTTTCCAAGATCTTTCATTACATTGTCCATACCAACTTCTTCACTATTATTTTCAATTAATGTTCCTTCTACCCATTCATCTGTATTAGCATACTTTTCAATTTCAGGGATTCTTCGATGCATGTAGGGTGCTGATTTATTTTTCATTCTTTTGTCACAAATAAAGTTGAATGGGTCATAGGGTACCCAATGGAAACTTTTCTATAATCTGCAACGTTCCTCTAATATCTTTTGAGCTTCTTCCCCTCATCCCTAGAATTGCAGATAAATGGACGTAATTGGCTCTTTATCCTGAGTTGAGCCTTTTTCTTGGCATTACAGAAGTGAATTATATCTGAATTGTTCATTTGTCTGAAATACTCAAGTGCAAAAAGTCTCATTGGAACATATCTGGGTAACTTGAAAGGGCTCAATTCACATCCGTAAATTCTAATTTCAGTATGATTCTGATAGAAGTACCAGTCACCTATCTTATACTGTTTTGAAAGCTGAAGGATTTTCTTAATTTCATTGCTGAGTCTTGGAGGGGAAACTCCTATCAATAAAGTAGTTGCAGGATGTATGAAAAGATCAATGAACTCATTATAAGAATAGGGAGAATCTGGGGAAGTATGAGTAATGGCTGACCAAAATATAACAGATCTTGGATTCCCTTGGGTATCAAGTTTTTTGATATAGAAAGGGAAAGTATCTGGCTAGTAACAGAAGATGAGATGGTAAATGACAGTAGAATACTTGAATACTTTCTCATTCTATAATCTCATCAATTGATCATGTATCTTATCTGCAATGAAAGATGTAAAGTTGTACCTGACAGCAGGAGGTTTTCCAGGGGTGAACATAGATAATAACACCAGGGTTAATGGGTCCACATACTCACTAGTATTAAAACCAATTATGAAAGATATCATACTCAAAATATTTTGACCTTCTTCAGTAAAATAAAAACTAGCATAAGGGGGAGGGCCTTTGGGCTGGTGCTCTGGCCACATGAAGGTTTGGAAAATGCGAATTAACTCCTTTTGGGATAATTTAGTGGGTTTCTCTAATAAATCTTCCATAAAAAAAGGAGTAAGGGCTTCACCAGGCTGAAAATGTAACATATCATTGATGGATTGAGCAGTAATGGGAAAAATGATGTTCTGGCTTGGGGATAATACTGCTCTTTGATTTGGATCATAGTTAGCATGGCAATAATGGATAATTTCAGGAAAGATATGGACTCAGGGAAAAAGGTATCTAGGAAGACCAGATTCCCATAACCCAATAATATCTGAGCCATTCAAATAATTGTCTCTGCAGCGACAATGAATTTGAAGGGGGCTTTCACTGAAAAATAAGTCTTCAATCTGAAAATCTTTATCCACTAATGATAAGTAATGAGGGGCATTCAATGGGGCTACATTCAGGGCTACCGAAAATTCCATTTTTTTTGGTTCTTGTGTATTCAAATAAACGGAAATTGGGGGTTTTTTAATGGAAATGAGCACAATCTCAAGTTTGAAGAGAAAAATTGCAGTTCTGGGAACTAAAACACATCACACTGGAGCTCTTTCAGACTTTGTTGTGGAAATTAAACATCAAACGAGGATTTTTAACATAGTTCAGTAGGAAATGGGAATAAATACATGTTGATGGGAAAATGGCGGTTCTTAACAGGTACAGGCTGACGCGGACGGATGCTGGGATGCTGGTTTGACAATGGCCTTCAGAAAAATTTGGTAATGGCATTTTGACAGTGGATTTTCAAATTTTTTAGTGTGGAGGGTACAGTCACTTTCAATACACAGAATGAAGAAAATGCGTGAATTTTTGTTTTTGTTCGCAAAGTCAAATGGAAAACATTTTATTATTATTATTTTATTAAATGGTGTCTGGGTGTACGGTGGACACGTCACAGGGAAAAGGAGGTAAGCGGTATATTCCGCACCGCTTTTGGGAGCAGGTGATTTTCCGCGATTTGGCATGGATTCCATTCAGCACATGACGCATGGCCAGTGCACTGTTTGGAAACCGCTCTGATTTCATGCATTAATTTTCAAATGAGGGATGGCTAGCGGAATTGAAATGGGCCGTCAATCTTGGAGCGGGCGATCGGACGGATGATATGACATGAAGTTGGTGGGGTATTTAATGTGCGGGCCCAAAAGAATTAACATTTAATTAATTGTTTCGGGTGGCGTCTGATTGGTGGAAGGGAAGTTATTAGTTAATCCGAATGATTAATTAATCCTTGGGTTATGAGGGTCGGGGTTGCGGCGGGATTTCAAATTTTATTTGTTTTTCGTTTAAAACATAAAAAATATATGTTTAAACTTTTTCTATGTATTTTTATTTATATGGAAATAAATTAATGAAATTTATTTACCATAGGGGCGGGGATAGTTTATATTGATATGTTTTTTGGCCAAAGGGCATATATATTGGGGTTTTATTTCATCATGTGGGTTTAAATACTTCGGCCAAAAACTTATAATAAGATGGGTTTTTGGGATATTTATGTAAAAGGAGTTATAGACTATAGGATAAGGTATTTTCACTAGGGATTTAATAAATAAAATCAAATGTTAATATGACAAGGGGACAAGGAAAACTCAAAATACTTTACAAATCTAGGAAAGTGAAGTTTTCTGAAGCAAATTGTATATCAACTTCAACACTTCGACTTAGAATAGCAAGTGATTTTGAGGATTTTTATGAAATATAGAATGATTTTCCTAAGTAAAATGGAATTTTACTTAGGAAAAAATTAAAAGTGAATGAGTGTAATGATGAATAACTTCAAGTACTTAGTCTTTTCAATTATTGGGCCGAGGGTCCGGTCCCTCCAAAATTCAAGGAAATGCCTTGAGCCCCTTTAATATTCAAATTCCTTAGCACTTTGGGGGAAATTAGTAAAATTGTTAGGGAAAAAGTGAGAGGGGAAGTTAATGATTTTGACTTTGCTTTACTTCCGAAATTCTACCAATGTAGTATCTGCCTTTGCACTTTGTGATGAAAGTAAAATTGAAAACATTTAGAACCATCATTCATCACATGTAATTCTGCAACAACATCTACCTACCCTACTTACTTTACCCTACCATTTTCTCTTCTTTAATAGGGCGCACTTAGACTGGCAAACCCTTATCAATCATTTTTTATTTTGCATGGAAAACCTATCTAATTCTACACTTATTACATCCAAGGGCTCAGATTAGACTGTTGAGCACCTTTTATTAACTCTACCTATCTACTTATCTGCCAAGATTAAACTGTTTGGCCAGATATTTATTCTCTATCTCTAAAACATAAAAATTGAAAGATGAATGAGTCAAGTTTAAACAGTTCGACTCTTCATAAATTGTGGCAAAGTTTGACAAGCTGCACACAATTTCTTATTACAGAAAATGAAATAGTAGTGGCATTTAGACTTGCACACTTTCCTTGGCCTTTCTTTTGGTGGGGTTCATTTTCTTTCAATTTTTTTGGCCATTTTTATTTTTTCACCCTTTGATTTTTCTTTTAGGGTATACCCTCTTCACATTTTTTAAATTTTTTGATTTTTTTTTATTTTTTAAGAATATGGAACACCCTTGTAACAAGAAAAAGGTTTCAACATATTGCATATTTCAACAAGTCAATCATGAAAAATGACACCTATTGGTATAGGAGTCTAACATTGGCTCCACTTGGGGATGGCTTTTCCTGGTGAAAAGTCAAGAACAGCAGGTCAGATGCCTTAAAATGATTTTAACTGAACCATGAAACCTTCTTCTTCTTGTTTCTTTATTGTATATATGATAGTAAAACTTCTAAAGCTTAGGGCCTTCACTTCGGGCTTCAACTTCAGCAAGTCACCATCAAATCAAAGTTGATGCATTAGAAAGGATATATTATGTACAAGTTAAAAAGTCAAAACATCCTAGTAAATAGGATCAAAGTAGTGTTTTAGCATTTGACCATTGACTGGTCTTGCCTCAGCTTCTGTACCATCCAAATTCTTCAAAAAGTATGTGTTATTTCCCTGTAAAGCATGAATGATGTAAGATCCTTTCCATAGGAAATCAAATTTCCCATGTTTTCCTTTATCTTCCCTTCTAGAATCCCATCTTAGAACTTTATCTCCCATTTGAAAATCTTCAGCTTTGGTTCTTTTGTCAAACATCTTCTTTAATTTTTCCTGCAAAACTTGGGATCGTTGATACACTTCTTCTCTGGTTTGCTGCAAGTGAATTGTTTTATTTATTCTTCTCTGAATATCATTTGGTTCTACTTGAGCCTCCTGAAGTAACTTCATAACAGAAACTCCTAAAGATGATGGAAATTTAGCCTCAATACCATAAACTAATTCATATGGACTGGTCCAAATTGATTTTTTGGTTGTAAGTTTGTTTGCCCATAATGCATTGGTAAGTTTCTTATGCCAATTCTTCTTATTTTATTCCAATAATTTTTTAATGATATTAATGAGGCTTTTATTGGAAGATTCAGCCAGTCCATTACCCTGAGGATAATAGGCCGTTGAATGGCCTAAAGTGATGTGATATTTATTGCAAAAACTAATCATTTTCTTTGACTTGAAAGCAGCAACATTATCAATTATAATTTTCTCAGGACAGCCAAATCTTGAAAGAATATTGGTTTCTAAGAAACCTATAATTATAGAATCATTGGCTTGTCTGGTTGGGATTGCTTCGATCCATTTAGTAAAGTAATCTGTGGCAGTAAGGATCCATCTGTGTTGGCCGGAAGAAGGGGGATGGATTTTTCCAATGAAATCCAGGCCCCACTGTTGAAAGGGTTTCTCGGTGGAAATTGGTTTTAATGGTAAAGGAAGTAATTTTCTCTTGCCTTCAAAGATCTAACACTTATGGCAAGCAGTCACAAATTTCTTAACATCTGAAAATAAGGTTGGCCAATAAAAACCAGCCCTTAAGATCTTATCTCCAGTTGACTTCTAGTGGAGGTGTCCACAACAATCTCCTGCATGGAATTCATTAAGAACCTTGTCAGCTTCACCTTTCAATAAACAATTTAATAGAATTCCATCATGATTCTTCCAAAAGAGAGCATTATCTAAAATACAATATTTTAAAGATGTCATTTTCAAAAACCTTTGTTTCGTTCTGGACAACCCTGGAGGAGCTTGCAGGTTTAACAAAACATAAATGATATCAGTGTACCAAGGTGAGTCTATAAAGGCCTGACTGATTTGTGGAGTCGCCATCTCCTGTTCGTCATCCAGTTCATTGATATTCAGGGCTTGGAAATTCATTTCAGTCATCAGTTGAGCCAAACCTTGACCTTTTATGAGTTTTTTAGGTCTTATTTCAATATCATATTCTAATATGGTAGCTATCCATTTACCTCTTTTGCCTTCAATTCCATCTTGAGTTAAGATGTCTTTAATGACAACATTAGGTACATAAGCTATCACATGAGAATACAATATATAAACTCTGAAATATTTAATTTCTTTCACAAGTGCAAAAGCTTGTTTCTGCATGATATTGTATTTCAATGATGTATCTCTAAGTGCTTTACTAAAAAAGGCTAGAGGTTTTTCACATCCTTGATCATCCTTTTGTAATAAAACAACTGCAACTGTATGTTCAGAAGCAAATGAAAAAATTATGAAATATTTATCAAATTTTGGATTGGTAAGAACTGGTGTTCTAGTCAAAGCCATTTTGATTTCTTCAAATGATTTCTTGGCTTCCACTGTCCATTGAATACTCGAATCCTTTCTTAACATGTTAGTGAGTAATCTAAGAAATTCAGCTAAACTAGAAATGAATCTTCTCAAAAAATTGATCTTTCATATGAAAGCTTGAAGTTCTTTAATATTCCTAGGATGAGGTATTTGCAATATGGCCTATATTCTTTCAGGATCAATTCTAATGCCATCTTTAGAAATAATGTGACCCAAGAGTTTTCCTTCTTCAAGACCAAACGATGATTTTTTCGGATTTAAAGAAATACCATACTTTCTGCATTTTATGAACACTTGTCTTAGATGATGTAAATGTTCCTGATCTGTTTCAGAAAAAATAGTTAATTCATCTAGATAAATAACCAGAAAATCATGAATTTCTTTGGCGAATGCAATGTCCATTGCTCTTTGAAAGGTTTCCCCTACATTTTTTTATTCCAAAAGGCATCTTAACATATTTAAAAGTACCCCATGGTGTTGTAAATGCTATTTTGTCTTGATCATCAGGATGAACCATAATCTGGTTATACCCTGAAAATCCATCCAAAAGAGAAATCCTTGAAGATCCTACTACCCTTTGTAAGATATGGTCCATTTTAGGCAAAGGATAGTTATCTTTCAAAGACACCTTGTTTAAATTTCTCAAATCAATGCATAGTCTAATCTCTCTAGTCTTTTTCCTTGTTGGTACCAAATTAGAAACCCATTCGGAAAACCTAATAGGAGCAATGATTCCTGCTTCATACATTCTTTTAATTTCTTTTTCAATTGCAGGCAGTAATACAGGGTTGATCCTTCTAAGTTTCTGTTTAAATGGTTTCTGATCTAGTTTTAAAGGTATTGTATGTGGAATTATTGATGTATCATATGATTTAAGATCTTCATAACTCCAGGCAAAAACATCCTGGAATTCTTTTAAAATTTCAACATATTTAACCTTTTGATTTGCTGGCATATTCTTCCATATCAACTTTTAAAGGTTCCATTTTGGGTTTTAGTGGAATGTCATTTGAGTCAAATGATCTTCCAAATGAGTTAATACTTTAGGTAAATGATTATCTTTCAGATTGATAATTTCAGATTCATCTTCTATAATCTCATTGATTTCCATTTGTTTCAGATCCTGCATATCTTTTTTGGTGAATTTAGTTGGGTGAAGCATGTGAATTACAGTCTCTTCTGAAATATTTGTTTCTTGTTCATCTATTTGATCAGTTTCATTGATTGTTGTGTCTTCATCTATACTAATGTTAGAGAATTCATTTTCTAAGGTCAAAAAATTATTAATCTGATTGTTGTTTGCAAACACTTGCCAATTCATAAGATTATCTGGAATAGCAGGTCTATGTCTAATCTCAGCTGTGAACCCATTTATCAGTCCAAAGGTAACTTACATGTTAGCCACGACTGCAAGACCGTGATGGCACTATTTCCTTTCCTGGGAATCTTGGCAAGTTGAGCTTGTAGAAAAGTGTTGAGAATTTCCACAAATGTTTCTCTGTATTGTTTCAATCTCGGATCTTTTGTTGAAAATTCACCATTAATCTGTTGGATAATTAATTCAGAGTCTCCTATGATTGATACTCTAATGGCTCCTAACTTTTTGACATGTTTAAGCCCTAACAAAAGAGCTTCGTACTCTGCCATGTTGTTAGTGCATCTAAAATTCAATCTATAAGCATGACCTTCGGCATGATCATTTTCAACATTATGTAACCAAATGCCAGCCCCTGCTCCTAACTTGTTTATTGAGCCATCAAATTCTAAATGCCACAGAATTTTATGTTCATAATCTTCATCAACTGTTTTAACATGTTTCTTAACAGGAGCTAGTTTTTTAGCTTTTTCTGGTATTTCTTGATTATCTGGTGTTTCTTTGTTTTCAAAAATCTCTTCGATTTGAACAGTAAATTTATTTGCAGTTTCCATTTCTGGTGCTTCTAATTCAGTAGGAAGGTCCAATTCAGCATTATAAAGGATAAAATATTCCATATCAGAATGTACTGAATAGACAGGGAAGTTTTCAGGCTTCTCATGGCTACTGACTAAATATTTCATCAAGGTCTCTCTGTATAATCTTTTAGGTTGACCAAATACCGAAATAGTGGCATATGACATGTCTAATTGAATAGATCCTCCAAGTTTAGCACCCTAGGATCTAGACAACAACATACCATATTTGGGAGGAATATCGGCCACTACTATATCCATCAAAACAGATTTCGCAGGATATTGCACCAAAGTAAGACACAAATATTTAATCAAACCTAAACATCTTACCTGACTCGAATCAAACGAAAAAAGATCTTTATACGGTCTGGTAATGTCTAAATTTAGTCTTTCCATCACAGCTTTTGGCATCAAATTGTAGGATGCTCCAGAATCAAGCATGGCGTTATGGAGTATTTTTTCATGAACATTCAAGCTTACATAAAATGGAGGATTTCCTCCACTTTCTCGTTTTCAATTTACCTCAGGGCCAAAAAGGAGTTTGGGTTTATCATCAAGAATATTCAGTGAATCATCCATTCCAGTGATGTTAATGTTAAGAGTTTTGCTGATTTGGCTTCTATAGACATCATGTTTAGCCAATTCTGATAAAGGAACAACTATCTTTAATTTGCCTATTTTAGCCTCTAGATTGAAGGGTTTTTCTGTTTGAGCTCTAGTGTTTTGAACAATTGAGTTTTCTCTATTTTTTGCGTCTTCGGTGTTTTTCTCTTTTTCATGAGTGGGATTATGAATTGAAGGTGTTTCTAGATTAACTTCTGTTGTTTCTTATACGTTTCCTACAGGAGGAAAAGTATTATATAATTTTTTATTATTTGGTTGGTTGTCAGACACATCTTCAATTATTGGATTTGCGGGGTTCAGACTTGTTCTAGACAAAATTTGTACAGGGGGAATGTTTTGTACAGGAGGGATGTTAGCTTTACCTTTGAAATTTTGTTTTACAGCTTTCTGTTTGCTATTCTATGGCACATCAATCCGTCTACTTCTCAAATTGTACTGTTTATGAACTTCATAAATTGCTGTGTCATAACCTTCCTTAAAATCAAAAGTTTCTCCTGAATGAGTTTGAAATGTTTCAAGAATGTGATTCTCTTGATCATCTTGAGATAGGAAAACTTTTGGTTCATTTTTGTTCTCAGTCACGTTATTTATTTCAACATCCTCAGTAGGTTCTTCAGAAGTTGAACCTTCAACAAAATTTTCTTGGAAAGGAGACCTGATGTTTTGGTCAGGGACATTTTTCCCAATATTTTGGTTTTGATTCCTTCTAAAGTTTGGGTTTCTCACAATATTTTGATTATCACCAGAAGACTTTCTTTCGATTGTCTCCACTCTGTCTCCCAGTCTTTCCATATCTTTGATGATTGCATCTAACTTTCTTTCAAAAGCTGAAGGTTTTTCATTCATAGGCATTCTTCTTTTGGCCCTAGCTCTACCTCGTTTTTCTATGAGGTTTGCTTCCACACTAACCACTATGCTTTGCATTTCCTCTAGGGTTTGGGGGGCTCTTTCCCTAAGTGAATATTCTATGTCAGAGTCAAAACCATCAGGGAATTTAACCAATACTGAGTCCGGAGGTGGTCTAAGGTTTTGAGGAACAACGTTGTAGGCTTCGTTGAATCGTATGATGTAATCTTGCACGGTTTCATTAGGTCTTCTTCTCAATTTTTAAAATTCTGATAGGATCTGAAGAGGGTCTTTATTTTTCTCCCATCTATTCAAAAATGCCCTATACAAAGCTGGTAAATCAGCAATACTGTTTGGATCAAGGGCCCTAAACCATGTCCTGACTTCCCCAGTAAGACTCTGAACAAAAATTCACATTCGGACATCATCAGCGTCAATTTCATAAAATTCAAAGTAATCAGTCATCCTTTTGGTGTGTTGTTGAGCAGTATAAGTACCTGAACCGTCAAAAGGGGTGATTTTACTCTGATAATCCTGAGGCAAAGCAGCAGGTTTTCCTGGCAACCTTAACAGGGCATATCTATTGGCCATTGGAAGGTGTAATGGAATAACAGGTGATGATGGTCTGGAAGGAGTGGGTGGAGGAGTAGAAGGAGTGACTTTGGTTTGAGAAGCTTTAGGAAAAGTAGCTGAACTTGGGGAAGCTTCAGTAATTACAGAAATGTTTGAACTTTCTTCAAAGGTCTGTTCAGATTGAACAGAATTTTGTAAATATCTGTCAAGATGACATGAAACAAATCTCAATTGTAAATCCTCAAGAAATAGTGGGTCTGGAACGAGTTTAGACAATTCAGATTCAGAAAAATTCACAAACAGAGATCTTTCAAATCGCTCATCAAAAGGAATTTTGTCAAAATATATAATCTTCACAGGACCGGAATGTGATCTAGAAAGAGGTCTGGAACTTCCAGAACTCTCTTGACTTCCTCTTTCAGAAATTTCTTGACTTCCTTGTCTTCTAAGAATCCTAAGAATCATATTTGGATTTTCAAATATCGGTGGTGGATTAGGGTCAGGATTTGACCTGGTATGACGAATCCTTTCTGAAGCCAATTTTCCTAGACTTTATCTTTTTGGATTTTTTGGTTTTAATTGAAATGAAAGTACAACTTCTACAAATTCTTCAAGAAATTTAAGATTTTCGATTAAAATTTTCTCAAAGATTTATTGAACTTGAGAATCTGATTAAACATTTGAAACTAAAGTTCAATATATAAGCTAAATCAGAGATAGACTGAAGCAGCATTTATTTACTATGCAGTTGCATAGAAAAAGCATTTCAAAGGCTACCTGGCTGATCTTCAGACTCTGTCTCTAGCTTATAAGCGAACAATATTAACAATAAAAATTGATTCAGGTCCCCAGTATGGTCGCCGCTATGTTATCACTCAGGTTTTCCTTGAAGTTGCGGAAAAGGAAAGTATACCCAAGGTAACCACAAACCAACCTTCAGATATATAATTTAGCCAATCTATATCCAGAGAGGGCTGTCTCTTTTGAATTTAGCTTTGTTCTTAGAAATTTTTAGGCTAGTTATAAGTCCAAGAATTTTGTTTGAATTTGAATGGTGGAATCCGCCAACTAAGGGCAAGGTTGAACATTTTCAGGCCATTGGGCTATGGAGTCGAAAGGATGGCTTTACTAGATTAATATTCTACACACAAGATGGCTTTCCAGGGCAATATAGCCAAACAGAGAAAATTTTTAGAAATTAAAGTGAATGGAATGGATTTTGAAGGGATGTAAGGCAATTAAGAATCTTTCAACATGTTCAAAGAAAGAAAGTGAATGATTACAAATAAAGAGCAGTTAAGAATTCTTTACTATAGTAATAAAAAATGTTTAAACCATCGAAACAAGAGAAATTAATAATTCGTTGCTTATAACCAGTTTAGAAGAAAACATTTATAATAATCACAATTGAAATCAGAGTACACTTAAGTAAATTCTTATTTATTCTTTTATGTCAATTATTCAGAAATGGAACACAGTGATATTATAAACAAATATAAAACTTAAAACATAGGATAGAAAATACTTATTGAACTGTAGTCTGACACATGAATCCTGCAAAAAGTCTTGAGCTTCAAATCATCATCCAGCAAGCCACAAAGAAATTTCTCCAAAACACTTTTATTCCAAAAAGTCAATGTTACAACAAAGTAGAAGAATCCACCCTCAATACTCATTTCGAGGGCTTATTTATACAAAAAACTATTAACAATATCTTACAACAACCTAGGAAATAATCTAGGGTGACTAATGAATAAGATACAACATGAAGAGAGATAGATGGTCTCGTAAATAGGATAAAAGGCAACTGTTGATGTGTTGTTTCCTCCTTTTATGCATGTGCTAGAGGCAGTTTCTACAATATAGCTCGATGCTGTCCTCTTTGGTAATTCTTTTCTGACTGCCTTACTTGTTTGATACTCTTCTATTCTTACTGATACACTTTCAACTGCTGAGCTGATACTCTTTAACCTTTGTTCATCTATTTGTCCTTCACACAATAGTAAAAGGGAAAAATTTTCCGTCTGAAGATTAATTTTACAAAATTTCTAACAGGTCTTCCCACCATTTGTCTTCTGCTATTTTGGTTCGTTGGAGTTTTCTTAATCTTTCATCAGCCTCTGTGTATCTGAAGAAATTGGGCTGATTTGGGAACAAATATCTTATTTCATGCTCAAGATGAAATAAATTCTTTAATCTGTCATAAAGATTATTTCCTGTAGGCAATGTTGATTCTGATGAACTGATAGAAGAACAAGTTACGTTTTGAGCATATATGTCCAATATATTAACATAAGTTCTCAAGTCCATTATTTTGTGTTCTGAAATCATAGGACTGGGAAACCCGCTGGCTAATAAAACATTAAACCTTTCTTTGAAGGCAATGATCTCTTCTTGAATATCTGAGCACTTACGTTCCAAATTTTGCATAAGAGTTCTCTTAGTAAAAACTCTTTTTATTTCTAAAATTGTACATGTTCTGTCCTCAATTCCAAGCTCTGCAAGCTGTTGTCTGGTCTGGGTGTTTAAGAACTGTATGAGTTGATTTGCTTGTTCAGGTCTGTCTCTCAATTCTTCTCTTATTTTGTCAATTTCCTCCAGAGCTATTTTGACCAAGTCATTTTGTTCAAATATTATTTGAATGAAGGACCAAATATCCTTTATCGACTGAATAATATTATTCCAAAGAATTTCATTGATTTCTCTCAAAGGCTTCTCCAATGAGAGTTCCTTTTCTAAAGCTTTAACCAATTTCTCCAACCTTTTGATTTCTCTTGTATGGTCAGCAACAGTCTTTTTTGACATATCATATTTTTGTTCCAAATTCATGAGCTGTAACTTTGTAGATTGAAGTTCTGTTACTCTAAGTTTTAAACTTTCCATTTGTTTTATTAATTCTTCAGAACTTAAACTAGAAGTATTCACCTGTGATGGGTCTGTTTGCTGGTCTGCTGCTGTTGTACTTGTACCTGTAGTAGCCTCTGTTGTCGATGTCTGAATAGTAGACTGATTTTCTTTCAATGCTTGTTCCAGTTCTTTTTCTATTTCACTTAGTTGCTCATCCATTTTCAGGAGCAACTCCATCATTTCTTCTTCTGAATTTTTCTTCAATACTTCTTCAGTTTGAGGATGCCTTGAAGCTGGTAATTTCAATTTCTTCCTCAATGTAGCAATGCCATCATCCTTCTTTTTAATCAATGCTTCAATTCCTTTTATCTCTTTGGGATTATGACCCAAACTGATGATTATTTCCTGCAAAGATTTTATTCTATTATCCTTTTCTTGAGAAGAAGCTTTCTCAATATGCAACTGGGTACTTGTATTATTCAAAGAATGTT
The DNA here is from genome assembly GCA_034641835.2 of Pinus albicaulis. Classification (NCBI taxonomy): domain Eukaryota; kingdom Viridiplantae; phylum Streptophyta; class Pinopsida; order Pinales; family Pinaceae; genus Pinus; species Pinus albicaulis. The sequence continues at coordinate 180,961,119 of CM076584.1, forward strand.
GCAATATATGAGCTGCCATTGCTTTTTCAGTAAGGGTAGAATATATCATTTCTCCAGTTTGCTTGTGTAATTCTATCTAGTCCAATGGATGAATATCTTTTGCTAGGACCTCAAAATTGGTCCTAATGTAGTCAGCTGCTGTCTGTGGCTTTGGCACTTTAGATTTTAAATGGCTCATTAAAATTTTCCCTTGCTGAATGTCAAAAGCTAAAATTAATCTCTCTTGATTCTGTGGAGCCATTTTAAGATACTGATTATACACCTGGACCCTTAATGGATCATTCCTTGCTTTTATACTGATAAATGTCTTTTTGATATCTCCTGCATCTGTCTTTGGCTGTTTGAATGAAGACACTTCAGTGCTTAACTGTCTTTGTATCTCCTTTCCTTTATGACCTGTATATGCTTCACTAACTGAACCAGTAAGCTAACTATCCTCCCTTTCTTCATCAAAGATTTCATCAATAGATTCCACTTCTGGAAGTGGATTCAGTTTCTGCCTTTTAGCTTGAGGTTGTTGTGAAGATTCCTTAGGAGGAGTAGGATCTTTAACTTGTCTTTTCTTGTCTTGTTCCACATTAGATGGAGTCTTCAAATTTGAAACTTCAGGCTGATTGAATTGAATAGGAGAAACATGTGCTTGATCTTGTGCCTTGGAAGTTTGATGTTTTTCTGTCATGGTGAATGTTTCAATGAATTGTACTTCTGGTTCTTTCTCTTTACCTTTGGATTCAACTGCAATTGATGGAATGTTTTCTTGTAAATTCTGCTGAATAATACCAACAGAAGAAGTACCAATCTCTGGTCTCTGTACCTGTGTAAAAGAATCCAAGTTAAGTATGTTTGCAAGATCTTTCATAACATTATTTATATCAACCTTCTCACTATCCTGCACTATCAAAATTCCTTCTACCCACTCATCTGTATTAGCATACTTTTCAATTTCAGGGATTCTTCGATGCATGTAGGGTGCTGATTTATTTTTCATCCTTTTGTCACAAATAAAGTTGAATGGGTCATAGGGTACCCAATGGAAACTTTTCTGCAATCTGTAATGTTCCTCTAATATCTTTTGAGCTTCTTCCCCTCCATCTCTAGAATTGCAGATAAATGGACCTAGTTGGCTCTTTATCCTGAGTTGAGCCTTTTTCTTGGCATTACAGAAGTGAATTATATCTGAATTGTTCATTTTTATGAAATACTCAAGTGCAAAAAGTCTCATTGGAACATATCTGGGTAACTTGAAAGGGCTCAATTCACATCCATAAATTCTAATTTCAGTATGATTCTGATAGAAGTACCAGTCACCTATCTTATACTATTTTGAAAGCTGAAGAATTTTTCTAATTTCATTGCTGAGTCTTGGAGGGGAAACTCTTGTCAACAAGGTAGTTTCAGGATGTATGAAAAGTTCAATGAACTCATTATAAGAATATGGAGAATCTATGGAACAATGAGTAATGGTTGACCAAAAGATAACCGATCTTGGATTCCCTTGGGCATCAAGTTTTCTGATATGGAAAGGGAAAGTTTCAGACTGGTAATAAATCATGAGGTGGTAAATGGTAGTAGAATATTTGAATACTTTCTCGTTCTCCAATTTTATGAATTGGTCATGCATTTTATCTGCAATGAAAGATGCAAAGTCATACCTGACAGCAGGAGGCTATCCAGGGGTGAACATAGATAATAACACCAGGGTTAAATGATCAACATACTCACTGGTATTAAAGCCCATTATGAAAGATATCATACTCAAAATATTTTTCCCTTCTTTAGTAAAATAAACACTAGCATAAGGGGGAGGGCCTGTAGGCTGATGCTCTGGCCACATGAAAGCTTGGCTAATGCGAATTAACTCCTCCTGGGATAAGTTAGTGGATTTCTCCAATAATTCTTCCATTAAAAAAGGAGTAAGGGCTTCACCAGGCTGAAAATGTAACATATCATTGATGGATTGAGTAGTAATGGGAAAAAGGATGTTCTGGCTTGGGGACAATACTGTTCTCTGATTTGGATCATAATTGGCATGGCAATAGTGGATAATTTCAGGAAAGATATGGACTGAGGGAAAAATGTATCTAGGAAGACCAGACTCCCATAACCCAATAATATCTGAGCCATTCAAATAATTGTCTCTGCAGCGACAATAAATTCGAAGGGGATTTTCAGTAAATTTCAAGTCCTTTATTTGAAAATCTTTGTCCACTAATGATAAGTAATACAAATATCTATTGGGGGCATTCAATGGAGCTACATTCAACGCTACAGGAACTTCCATTTTGGTTCTTGTGTATTCAAAGTGGAAATTTCGGGGGTTTTTTCACGGAAAGGGCACAATTTCAGTTTTGAAGATGAAATTTACAGCTTTCTGTGGACACAATTGAAATTCTGAGGAAAGGGAAGACTCAAAATACTCTGTAACAGTTCTTTGGTATAGAATTTTAAACGAACGGCAAGATTTCACAGAGTTTGAAATGGGAAATAATGTAAATACCTGTTTTCAGAAGGAAAACCGTGTTTAACAGGTACTGATGGACGACAGATGGATGCTTGAATACTGGAATGATGGGGGTCTTCAGTAAATTATGTTAATGGCAGTTTAACAGTCGATTTTCAAATCTTCAGTGTGGAGGGCACAATCGCTTTCAGCATACAGAATGAGGAAAAATGCGCGAAATTTGTTTTATTTGGAAAGTCAAAGGAAAATTATTTTTTTTTCCGAGGATGACGTCACTGCCGTACGACATGACACGCCACGGAAAATGGGCAGTAAGCGATTTTATTCCTCACCGATTATGGGCAAAGGCAGTTTCAGTCGAACGAGCAGTGAAGCGATACAATGTTTGACACGTAGCCACGGCACTATTCGAAAACCATTGTGATTTCCCCTGTTAACGCTCGTATAGAGGATGGCTAGCAGAATCATTGTGGGCCGTAGATCTCGACTGGAGGGATCGAACGGTGGTCTAAAAGGGAAGTGGCGAGGGAGTTAATGCGCGGGCCCGACACGATTAATTATAAGTTAATCTTTCCGGGAGGGTTTTCATTGGAGGTTAAACTATTAATTAATCTGGATGATTAATTAATCTCGGTGGTTTAATAAGGGTCGGGGTTACGGAGACTTGGGTTTTATTTTATTTTTCGTTTAAAACATAAAATATATGTTTAAACCTTTTTTCAAATATTTTTTATTATATGGTAATAAATTAATGTAATTGATTAAACATAGGGGCAGAGTTAATATATATGGATATTTTTTAGCCAAAGGGTTTATAATTTGGGATGTTTATTTGATTATGTAGGATTTAATTAACTTTGGCTAAAAACTTATAATAAGAAGGTTTTGGGGATATTATTATAAACGGGAATTATATATAATAGGATAAGGTATTTTCACTAGGGATTTAAAAAATAAAATCAATTGTTAATATTACAAAGGGACAAGGAAAACTCAGAATACTTTACACAACTAAGAAAGTGAAGATTTCTGAAGAAAATTTCATTATATCAACTTCAACACTTAGATTCAGAATAGTAAGTAATTTTGAGGGGCTTTTATGAAATATGGTACGATTTTCCTAAGTAAAATGGGATTTTACGTAGGAAAGGATTAAAAGTGAATGAGTGTAATGATAAATATCTTTAAATACTAAGGTTTTCTCCAATCATTGGGCCGAGGGTCCGGTCCCTCCAAAAGTCAAGGAAATGCCTTGAGCCCCTCTAATATTCAAATTCCTTAGAACTTAGGGGAAATTAGTAAAAGATTTAGGGGAAAAGTGAGAGGGGAAGTTAATGATTTTGACTTTTCTTTACTCTGAAATTCTGCCAATGTAGTGTTCTCTGCACTTGGTGATGAAAATAATGGATTAAACACATTTAGCACCATCATTCATCACATGAAACTTTGCAACACCATCTACCTACCGTATCTAATTTACTCTACCATTTCCTCTTCTTTATTAGGGTGCACTTAGGCTGGCAAACCCTTATCAATCTTCTTGTCTTTTACATGGAAAATCTATCTAATTCTACACTTATTGCATCCAATGGCTCAGATTAAACTGTTGAGCACCTTTTATTAACTCTACCTATCTACTTATCTGCCAAGATTAAACTGTTTGGTCATATATTTATTCACTATTCTACAACATGAAATTGAAAAATGAATGAGTCAAGTTTATACAGTTTAACTCTTCATAAATTGTGGCAAAGTTTAACAAGCTGCACACAATTACTTATTTACAAAAAATGAAATAGTAGTGGCATTTGGACTTGCACACTTTCCTGGTATATTTTTGTTTGGGGTTCATTTCTTTCACTTTTTTGACCATTTTATTCTTTTTACCTTTTTATTTTCTTTTAGGGTATACCCTCTTTACATTTTTTAAAATTTTTTGATTTTTTGATTTTTCAAGAATATGGAACACCTTTGCACAAGAAAAAGGTTTGAACATACTGCATAGTTCAATCAAGACAATCATGAAAAATGACACCTATTGGTATAGGAGTCTAACACTCCATATTTTTCTTCCAATCTAGTGATCATGTTGAAATATCCTCCTATAATCCATAAGTGATGGGTTCTATTGGACTTCAAAATTTCCATAGTATTTAAGAGCGCTATCTTGATGGCCTGGTCCTGAGGAAAATAGACATTGGAGAGATGCCCATGTATGTTGGTTCCAATAGGATGTAAAGTAGCTTGAATAAGATTTTGCATAGCATGGAAGTTTTCTAGCATTATAACTTGAGTGTCCGAGGCGACTGCAAGTCCTCCTAAGAAGCCTGAGGCATCAACTGCTACCAAGTTACAGTTGGGCCAAACTTTTGATAATATTGAGCCTAGCACTTCACTATTACATTTGGTTTCCTGAAGAAAGAGAATTTGTGGCTTTTCTTTCTGAATCATGCTTTTGATCATCCTGTACTTCCCTAGGCTGTTAAGCCCTCTTACATTCCATGAGACAAGCTTCATGGGGAAATGTTTGCGAGTGGTTTGAAGAACCGGGTTAACTTGGGGTATCGCCCTGACTCCACCAACATCTCCCCAAAAGTGATGGTGCGTTTCCAATCTGCTTTTCGAGCTCGCTTCTTAGTTTCTTTTATGACTTTAAAGCTGTCCCAATGGCTGCCTGGCTAAATACCTAGTTTCTTTTGCTGTTGAAATTTGGAGAGGGAAACTTGAAGTGACTCAATTTGTCGAGGATTGATTTTATAAAATTAGTTTCATCTGCAAGCATCTTCTAGACCCAAAAGATCCAGCTCCTCGAGGTCAAAGCCTTCTGAATCTTCTTCCATGAGACTTTGCTGATTATTTTATGGAATTTCCTTATTGGCAAGACTAGGGTTAGACGGCGACCCATCTAATTCCATGAGGATAGGATTCCAAGTCACCTACTTCGTTGCAAGGGGAGGAATGGGATCATAGGATTCAACTGCATGCATCTCAATCTGAGTAGGCTTAGGGCTTTGACGGTTGGGCAGACTCGAGGGGGAAGGGGAAAGGTAGGTGGGATTAAGGAAGAGGGGGGAAGAATCATTCTGAGGGTCAGATTGAGAAAGGAGGGCAAAGATGTTATTGGTGGTTGGAGCATTGGTCGGAGGGCTAGGATTTTTCCCTGAAGAGGAGGACCTCTTATTGTGCCTTTTTCAAGTGGGCACTTTAGTGACCCCATCTGCTTCCATTTTATCTTCAGCTTCTTTATTCAAGGATTGAGCATTGAGTGGGCAGTTTCTGAAAAGATTTCCATGAGCATGGAATCTCCTGCATCAGAATGGAACATGTTCATAGTCTACTGGTTGAATCCATTCGAAATCATCATGAAATAAACTTACCGCGTCTGATAGGGCTTTTTCCAGATGCATGTAGAGACATATTCTTGAATAAGAGGTGTATCTTCCGAGCTTAGTTTCTTCTGCTATCTTAATAAACTCTCCTAGCCCCCTGCCAATGTCCTAAAGTGAATCCTCATCCCAGTATTCAAGTGGCAGTGAATATAAATTAATCCATACAAGAGCCCAGTTGAAGTTTTCTTTATCTGGGTTAAATCTTTGGACCCAATTCCTGAGATATAACCCAGTCGAGTTGAAAAAATATGGGCCTTCTTCGATTACCTTATTTATGTCCTCGATGCAGTTGAATATGGCTGTAAAGAAGCCTTTCGGACCCAGCTATAGAGTAACATGCCCTTTGGGCTTCCATTTGGAAGAAATCCATCCTTGCAGTGCTTTTTCTGTTGGCCAAAAACCAATGAATTTCCCAATGAGAGTGTGATCCCTCATGTACTGAATTATGGCGTTTATGCAATGACTTGGCAAGTCGATCTTGGGTATGTCTGGTGCAATGGGTTTGCATCTAGAGGATGTGGCAGTCAAGGCATCTGATTTTTTCCTAGAGGGCGGCATCTGAGATGCGTCATTCTCGTGCTTTTTGTCAGTGTCAGTTTTAGTTTGGCTAGATGTAACATTGATTCCTTCTTCAGTTGCAGGGGGAGGCTGGATGCCCCCCCCCCCCGTTGCCGTTGCCATGCTTGTGTGCAGAGCCCCGCTGCTTGGAATGTAAGGCGCCGACAGGACTCAACTATGTTGCAGAGATTGTTAGGGTTTCGGCAAAGTAGAAAAAAGATAAACACTAGCAGAGCTCATTCCCTGTTCCATTAAATCCATCACCCATCTAATGTTATTATCAAAAGAAAATTATGTTAAATAGATATAAAACTATGTTAAATGTTATATGTGTGTGTATGTGTGTGTGTGTGTGTGTGTGTGTGCATGTGTGAGAAAGATGTTATAGCTATAGTATGTTATATATAGCTATATAATTATGTTACATGCTATGCTATGCTATGATATATATATATATATATATATATATATATATATATATATATATATATATATATATATATATATATATATATATATATATTTATCTCACTAAATTCCTAAAAAAACTTTTAAACCTAAAATAATTAAAAAATAAAGTTCTTACAATACAGAAATTTTATAGTAAACATGCTACCATTCCAAATAATTTATACAATGACAAAAATAAAACATAAATTATAGTTTTTTGCGTGATTTTCAAGGGTTTTCTTGGCCGTTTTCTAGGTTATTTTTGGTCTTCAAAGACTTTCATGGTGGTTTTCATGATTGGTTTTTGTAGGTTTTGTATGGTCAGTTTTTTTATATTTATTTATTTTATTTTGCAAAAAGAAATTAAAGGAGACAAAAATTTATAGGAAACCTACCTTGGATTGAGCCTCTAGCTCATTGGTGGGGTTCATGGGTAGTTGGATTGAGTTCTTCCATCTAGGTCATTGGTGTAGTCAAACTCCTTTTTTCTCGTGGTTTGAGCAAAATGAAATGCAAATGTCCCAGTTGGGGTTTTCAATAATAAATAATGCTCGATAAAGCCAAAGCACTTCATTGAGACATAACTCTCAATGAAGACTCTAAATTAGGTTAGAAATGGGCTCAATCGAGGTTTTTTTTAATTCTCGATCAATTATTTTTAGCACAAAAACAATGCATTTGAATGCTTAAAAATTACTCGATCGAGTGCTTAAAATTTCTATATTGAGCATTATTTTTTCTCCAAAACGAACCCTCACTTTTCCAACAAGTGTAACCCAACTCCATGAGCTCACCATGTACCTAGAATGGGAGTCAATTATTACTTTTTCTTGGGAATACAATATTATGCTGAAGTGTTGGATGGCCTCCATGAATTCATATAACTAGCCTAGATCGTTATTGTCACCTTCATCCATTAGGTATCCTCCCTTATTAAGTTTGGTATATATAACCTCTTAAATAATCAACATTACAATGGATAGTCACCCTTGTTAACTGTAACTAGCATGGGAATTGACTATTACCTAGTTACCTAAATTAAGTGTACCTATCCCAAGAAGTGATTATTATGAAGTAATGAGGATTAAGTGTTTTTATATTCGGAATGCATTTATATCAGCATATAAGCCCTTAATTAAAGTGACTTCATTTATTCAATTAAAATATAATTATTCTTATCATTAACAAGTGATACACGGTCACATAATCATTGCATAAAAGAATAGAAAAAATAGCAATATTATTAATCATTTATAAATCGAGTTGTATTTAAGTGTGACATTTTGAAAAGTTTTGTGGTTTATTTTCTGATCTAATTTGTCTAGAATCTGGGAGGGATTAATTGAAATCACAAGTTTATGACTCCACTCTGCATAAGGAAAGTGTCATGGGCATTTTTCAGGACCCTAAAGCTGCATATGAAGTGAAAAAAATAGCTTAAGAAACACAAATAAAAATATAACCATATTTGTTTCACCATATTCCAACCACAAAACAACCAAAAAATGCAAAAAAATTCACATAAAGACAACTCCACTTTCCAACCACAAATCCATCAAAAAATCCAAAATGTTTCACATAAAAACAATCCATTTATAGATATTTATTACAGAATAATGAATGATATATATATAATAAAATTAGAATATCTTAGTACAAGATATATAATAATGATAATTATAATTACATTGAAGGAAATCTATGAATATACAAAACCCAATGCTACCCACATCAAGTAATAAATGTACATAAAAAATAGAGCTAAGTTGCCTTGTTTGTGAATATTATTGTTTGAACTCTTGGAACTTTTTTTGTTATAAACCTAACTATAGACCAATGAAATGTAGCATTAACTATATAAAAACAAAAAAGAATGGTAGTTTCATTAGTACCAATAAGAGTGGTACTCATTGACTATAAAATCTCCCTAGACATGAAGAGAAGGATACAAGCAAATTAACTTCATGGCATGAATCTTAAAATGGCCAACACTTCCATCTTCAATATTGTTTGTGAATACTGCCCACATAGACCTTTATATAACTGTACATGGTGTTATGAAAAAGTTGCATTAAGGATTTGACTTTATTGTCCTATCAAATATTAAAAATTATCTTATATATTTCAAACTTTAACATTAAATTTGGTACATTTCAAGAATAAAAGGAAAAATAAATTGCTATAATCCTACTTTAAGAGGGACTGATAACTAGTTTTAACAATGACCACTATAATTGTTCCTTGATAGTAACTAATTTCAAAGTAGGGCATTATCCTCATCCGTTTGTATATATATATGAAAAGTAAAGTTTCATTTATAATACTAATTAGTTTTTGAATTGACTATAATTCTTATTTATTAACTCTTGTAAAAAAAAATCTACAATTGTTCATTAATGCTAGCTACATAATATCCTTATTCATTATCCCTACATAATAACTATAATAAAAATTAAATATAACTTTCATAAATAAATATTAATTAATTTTATGTTAAATAACACTATTATTATTCTATGTAATAAAAGCAATTAATTATAAATAATGAATATTTTTAAATTTTATTACTACATTTATTTTATGAATTGAAACATTTCTATAATATAATTATAATTTTATATTTACATTACTTCCAATAAAATATTTACTAATAAAAAAAAAAACAAAATTGAATTACCATCCCTTTTCACCAATATGGAAAATTTACTACCCTAATTGTGGTAAGGAAAGTGAATTAAGCGGATAAATTATCAACAGTAAGTCACCTTGAAATTGGTTCCCACCTCATTATACCTATAACGAAAATGGAATCCACTAGCACCTTTAGAGTTTGAGTAGACTCTAGCCTATTAAAAAAGGCAATCAATCGCGTTCATCTTTATTTATTTCGTGGAATCAATGGCGTAAGTTTCCGCAGCTGTCAACCATGAATGTCACATATGCTACAAGTTCTAGGTAATGTTATCAACTAGATATTTTGCAAGAGATTAAATTTCCCGATCAAAGATTTTACTAATGCAAAAAGTGCTCAAAGAATATTAAGAAAAAATACTCCGTATAATTGTGATGGTGTGAAAAGTGCATGAATGATATTTGTTTGTGGTTGTTTAAGAATAGGTTTGTTTGTGAACTCAAGAAAATAAGGCACTAGTATTTAATGGAGGTGAAAGTTTTCCTATTTATGTATCACTAATAAGTCTTTCTAAGTTACATTATTCAATAATGGTAATGTCTCATGAGTAAGTCAATATTTATAAATAATAATTAGTGATAATGACTCAATTAACATTCACAAATAATAAATAGTGATGGTTGTCTTCATTACCACTTAGTAATCCAATTAAGTTAGGTTTTTTCACTAAATCAAAGGATAAACGTAATGTTAATTAGTTATTCCATATTGATAAATAATATTTTTTAATGGTTGTCCCTACTACTAATTGACGAGGTAAGACAGGTTTTCTTACTAGCTAAAAATAAGTCAATAATTCACCTCGATCTTATTAAATTATTTCAAATAAGGATAAAATAAATAATTGCAATATTAAATATCCTAAGAAAAAGAAAATCTAAGTTGTAATTTTATTGTTAGAAAGAAGTATTTTCATATGAAAATTCTTCTTAGCATAGGATTTATGGTATGTAATAATTTTTAATCTAGTGCAAATGAAATTTTAAGATTAATGTATGATAAAATATATACGAGGAGAAAAATATTTATAATTATGAAAATATTTTTTTTATGAACGACAATATTCATTTGGTAGAATTTGTCGCTACTCAAAAAGACATCCATGACACTGGGCACGTAAAGAGTCAACATTTCAGAGACCTAAGTAGATATCGTATTGGTCCCATTATGAATCTATTAATATGGTAATAGGACACATTACTATTGTGGGGACCCTTTTCTTGGAAAAGTTTGATTTTTTGTAATTAGGAGAGTTAAACTACCATATATCTAACTTTTGAACCAATGTGAGAAAGAGTATAGAAAGAGTGAAGAGGAGATTTTGTAATCATTTACTCGGTTCCATGGGACATAATGTTAATAATCCATGTGACCTTAATTCTACGTTAAAACATGTGCACTAATGAATATGTCTATACAAAGGATGAATAAAAGGATACCATGTGGATAACTATATATAATTTCTATCACCGAACTAGAAACATCATAGTTACATGCAAAAATAAATGGATTTATAAATGTAGCTATTTCATGTTACAATTAAAAATGAATGTTACATCCATTTGTGCTTAAGATGAAACAATATCGCCTCTGGCGACATGCACTAACATCAACGAAGGCCCATTGAAATAGGGTCTTGAACATGTAGATATTTCATTGAGATAATCTCAAGCTAGACACTTTGAACAAATGTTGAATAACAGAAATACATGCCTTTGGTTTTCGATTTTTCCTATAATATTGATATTATCGAGTAGATATGTCCATGCTATTATTAAATGAGTCATTGGTCGAAAATGGAGGCCACCATTTGGTTAATTTTCAATGATGTATATCAGTGTGTTATAGCCTCTACAACACCACCCAAAATTTTTCTTATCACAAAATTTTTTAGTCCCCCTCCTATTCTCCTATGAGTCTCAAAGGTTATTCTCATGATTCAAATAGTTAACCCTCCTGCTGACTCAGTTGTCATAAAGCGTCTTTAATTCACATTTATTTACAATAAACATTTCCTATATCTACATCTTTCATTAGGGTTCCAATGACTATCATTTCTTTTGAAGGCCTAGGTTATCAGGCCCACATTCTACATCATTTTGGATGATAAGTTGACAAGAATATTTTACTTGTACATGCAAGGCTAATTTCTACAATCTTTTATATTGTGAAGAATTTGAATTTTATTAAAACTCACCTAGACCAAGATTTTAATTACCTTGTTTATTATATACTTAAATCTTTATATTCAAAGACATGTAAACCCATTTTATTTCCCTATGACCCTATTAACGTATGTTTTACTTTGTCATGTATGGAAAACAAAGGGAGAATTTCAAGGAACGCTAGAACAAAGTGTTGAGGCTAGTGATAATGGTTAGCACACTGAGCCACTATTAGAGGGTTCATACTTTGACATGTGCGAAGGCTATGTCGAGAAATATATTAAATAGTGATAAAATATTAGATGACCCTCTTCAAAGATATATATTAATATTTATTGCATGGGATACACACACAATGAGAACTCAAAAGGAAACATTGGTGAATTTATACACATCAGAAAAGTGAGGCAATGCAACCAATGCATTAAGAATACATGTCTTAGGGAAGTGGTTTAAATGAAAATAGGATCATGGATTGGATCCATTCAAAATATAAGGGTCCATTATGGATTTTAATCAAACAAGGGGTTTTTAGGACTACATCCACATGTAGCATCTAAAGACCATGTATTGTGATGACACATGCCATAAAATCATAAAGGAGATGTCAAGAATGTTACAAAAAGACATGAACATGCTAGGTATTTAATGCTATAACAAATTTATAAGCCCACCAATAAAATATGCAAACATTTGGAAATGAAGACATAAAAAATCCAAAACAAATACCTAGAACGTAATCAAGTAATAAGAAAATATTAACCATTTTTCATAATGTCAGGCTTCTTTGTTAGCTTTGAAGGTGCTTTTCCATATTGACCACTTCTCATCTATCCCATAGGTTTTTGGGTTGAGAAAAGTATCGAAGGTGGCATACACATTTTCTACAAGGATTCAAGTGCCACAATGATTGGAAGACATAGGAGATATTAGTGTGGTTGATTTTTCTTATTCATGTAGGTACTGGTGTTTCCAGGGATGAATATAGTGATGCGTTGAGTGAGTTTATTATTTTTTTCAGCCTTGGAGGTGTCAATATGAAATGATATTTTCCTAATGGGTATGATATTCAATACACAAAGTTGTCTCGCTTTCAGGTTGTTCATGGCTTTCATCTACAAGTTATAAATGAAAAATAAATGAAGCTAGTGGTATAGGTTTCTAGAATGTTGGACCTCTTTAACATAATGAAAAGAGATAAAAAATATAAATAGAGCTACATGCACACTAGTGCAATGGCCATGATGACATGCTACTCACAAAGCTAGAGACTATGTATGTAGAATTTGGAGAACACATGTTTTCAATGCTTGTATTTAAGAAGGAAATTTTGGTAAATGAATGAAGCTTTGCATGGCAGTGAAGTTGCACTACTTTGATATCTAATGTTGCACAGATAGACAATTACAAGAAAATATCTCCTGCAATGAAACCAAACAACATACTTCGTCTATATCATGGATTTTTATTGGGACATTTATAGTCCCGTGGAGATTAATTCCTCAAGAAAATTAGTGTGATATTTTTTTGTATAAAAGACATTGGTGTGGGGGTTGGATCCTAGTTATCTTCCTGATTGTTCAATGGTTTTTTTTAGTCATGTTGGATCCTTTTTCCTAATGTGGAGGAAAATTTTCCCATATGATCATCGTTAGGGGAGTTAGGGGGGGTGATGATAATTTTTATGAGCACCCCCTTTGGTGAGGATTCAGGGGCAAGACCCTCGAAGATAAAAAAAATGAAAATTTTCCTTGTAAAATAATGTAATTTCATAGTAAATCTGGGTCGTTCATTAGGAAGATTCTCTTATGGTAGAAGTTATCTTAATTAAGAGTTTATTTTGTTAGAATGAAACCATCAGTTTATATGAGGGAACAGTATTTTGGTTGTATATTATTATATTGAACGAGAAAGACAGAGGATACTTTGTGAGACTGAAGAGGAAATTAGATCAAATCTACTGTAGGTTGTATCTCTTCATTTTTCTGTATAGTATAAAAGGAAGGACTCGTTGTTTCTCTATGAACGTACCCTGAATTGGTTGAACCACATATATATCTGTCTCTATTTTTTTATGCTTCTCTGTGTTTTTGTTTCTGAAATATTCTATGTGATTAATTTCTTCGTTAATTATTTCATAATAAATGGTATCAGAGATCAAGGCCAATTTGTACGGTAAACTCACAGGAGAGAAGGATTCCTGATTCGAGTGGGAGCAATGGTGGAAGATGGAAGATTTAGGATCATGAAATTTAACATAATAAATACTAACTTTACAAGATGCAGATCAACAATTATATGTATCAGAAATATTTTTACCTACAATTGAGTAGGAAAATCAAAGAATCCAACAAGTATGACAGGCGAAGAATGGGATATTCTAGACAGAAAGACACAATGAAAAATTTGGTTTTTTCTAGCAGCATTAGTGGCATCCAGAATTTCAAAAGAAATGAAAACAAAATGTTTAACGACGACATTTGTTAAAATATATGAAAAAACCTCAGCCTCAAATAATGTATTTATTATAAAGCGTATATTTAATATGAAGATGTCATAATGTGTACCTTTTGTTAATGATTTTAAATTAATTTGACATGGTTATTAGTCAGTTAAGATTTGTAGGGGTAAATTTTGATGATGAAGTTAGGGGTCTATTTTTTATTTTCTCATTGTCAGAAATTTGGAATGGCTTAGTTATGGTTATTAGTAATTTTTTCTCTGGATCTAGTACTTAAAAATTTTATTACGTTGTCGGTGTCATCCTTAGCGAGGAAATGTAACAAAAAATATCTGGACATACATCATGTAAAACATCGACTGCAAAGACTAGGGGAAGAAAAAATGTAAGAGGAAGGAGCCCATGAAATCAAAGTAAGTCAATAAAAGGAAGATTTGAATTGATATGAGGGATATGGACAACAAGATAAAATTCATGAAGCGAATGTGATAGGTGATGTGTTGCAAGATGATTTTATTCATTCATTAGAGAACATTATCAATGCATGGGTGGTATATTTAGGGGATTCATTTCATGCCACAACTGATAGGAAAAATTTTCAGGAATATGTTCAAGGAGACTTTGGACAAGCTACTTTGGATGATTATAAACCCTGTAAAATCATTGAAACGGATAAAGTTTTCATAAAGAAAAAAAATGGAAACCAATGGTTATTGAAGGAGGTAAAGCATGTTCCATATCTAAAGTAAAATATAATTTTAACAAGGTAGCTTGGTGGTGAAGGTTGTGTAACTACATTCATAGGTAAAATCTGGAAGGTCACTAAAGGAGCCCTGGTAATAATTAAAGCTAAAAAGGTTGGTATGTTGTATTTATGAAATGGTATTTATAATTATTTTAATGAATTAAGCTCCACAAGAGAAGATACAACATTGTGGCATGATAGGCTCGGGCACATGGGTGAGAAAGGGATGCATATTATTCAGTCAATAATTTTGTTTCTAGGTTTAAAGCATGTTGATTTGGATTGATGTGAAAATTGTGTTTATGGAAAACATAAGAGAGTCATATTTCTCAGAGTTAGGAAGTAAAATAAGAGCGAAAAAATAGATCTTGTGCATAAATATGTATGGGTAACTTCTCAGGTATGATCTCTCAGTGGATCTCTCTATTATGTTACTTTAATTGCTGATGCAACTAGGAAAACTGAGATTTTTTGTATTCGAAATAAAAATGATGTATTTGATACTTTCAAAAAATGGAAAGCTTTGGTTGAGAACAATATAATAAATAAGTTGAAGTGTTTCATATCATACAATGGAGGTGAATACTATAGCAAAGAGTTTTATAACTATTATTCAAACCATGGAATTCATAGACATAAGAGAGTTCCAGGAACACCATGGGAAAATGGTGTGTTAGAAAGGATGACCATGACAATCATGAAGTGTGCAAGGTGCATCATATTGCATGTCAAATTTACATTACAATTTTGGGCATATGTTGTAGGTATTTTTGTTTATTTAATAAATGTAGGGCCTTCAATTTCCTGTGATGGTGGTATTTCAGAGGAGGCATGTACAGGTAAAAAGGTAACGTACTCATTTTTAAATACTTCCGGTTGTGAATCATTTGTCCACACAAGTAAAGAAATATAAAAAATCTTGAGGAAATATCAAATCAATATAACTTTATTGGATATGGCATTATCGATTTTGGTTATCACTTATATTATTATGTACATAAAAAAATCATTAGGAGCGGAGATTTCATTTTCAATGAAAATATCTTATAGAAGGATGAAGTGCAGGAAAATAAAAAAGAAAAGGAAAAAAAAGAAGAAACAATGCTTAATGAGATCACATAAAAATTAAATGTGTGAGAAAATCATAATGATCAACAACCACAACAACAACAACAACCACATGAACAACATGCACTTAAAAAACCTGAAAGTGGTGTTAAAATATCTACCAGGATAAGTAGACCTCTTGAACGATACTCTCCTTTATTTTATTATGTATTGTTGATTAATTCCAATGAACTAGAAAATATGAAGAAGCAATGTAGGAATAAATCGCGAAGAAGTGGGGGCAAGCCATGGAAGAAGAGATGGACTCTTTTATGCATAACCATAATTGGGACTTAGTTAGGTTTCCTATAGGTAGAAAAACATTGCAAAATAAATCGGTTTACATGTTGAAGGAAGAATATGGAGTTAAAAAAAGGTATAAGGCTATAGATTTGGTGAAGGGGCTTGCACAAAAGAAATGTATATACTTTATTTAAAAAAATTTTCTTGATGTTAAAATGACTTCAATCAGAACTATTTTAAGACTAGTGGAAACAAAATATTTTCATCTTGAGAAGTTAGATCTAAAGATAACCATTATCCATGGCGATTTGGATGAGGTAAAAGTGAAGGAGAAATTAGTATGTAAATTGAAGTACAAGTTGTATTGTCTAAAATGGGCTTCAAGGAAATGGTATCTAAACTTTGAAAGGTTTATCTATCAACAAGGTTATATTAGATGCCATTCGGGCCATTGTGCTTATCTTAAAAAGAAAAATGATGGAAACTATATTATATTGATATTATATGTAGATGCAATTCTTGTTGCACAGTTTAAAATACAGGAAATAAATGTTCTCAAAGGAAAATTGGAAAATTCATTTGTAATGTAGGATTTTTGTGTTGCAAAATAAATCATTAGTATGAGAATACCTAAAGACAAGAAAATTCACAAAATAACATTGTTTGAGTGTGAGTATATAGAAAATGTGTTGGAAATATTTAATATGCATAATGAAAATTTTGTTAGTACACATTTGGATATCCATTTAAAAATAAGGAGATGCATCCCAAAACTCAGGAAGAGATGGATTATATGTGTAAATTTCCATATCCATCAGTAGATGGAAGCTTAATGTATGTAATTGTTTGCAAAAATACTGATATTGGACACGAAATGGGAGTTGCAAGCGGCTATATGAAAAATCCAGGAAAAGGTAATTAGATGGAAATGAACTGGATTCTCAGGTATTTAAGAGGTACCACAAATCAAGAATTATTATTTGGTGGTTCAAACATTTCTCCACAAGTGTGTGTTGATTCATATATGGCAGGTGATAGAGATAACAGGAGGAGAACCAAAGGGTCGGTGTCTATTATAGGTGGAACAACTGTGATTTGGGTTTCAAAATTGGAAAACATTGTTGCACTTTAAAAAATGAAAGCATCGTATGTTGTTGCTGAAGAGGCTAGTAGAGAAATTATTTTGTTACAAAGGTTCATGGACGAATTGGGGAAGAAGAAGGAGATTTGAAGGTTATACAATGACAACCAAAGGTCCATTCATCTTGAAAAGAACTCAACATTTCATTCCAATACTAAACATATATATCTCAAGTACCATTTCATATGGCGAGTGTTGGAAAATGGATAATTTAAGATGGAAAAGATACACACTAGGTAGAATCCTACAAATATGTTAACAAAATTTGTAACTAGGGAGAAATTGAGATTATGCTCAGTTTTAATTTTTCTTCAAGTATGATGGTGAAGATGTGAAACAACTAGTTCATAGTGGACTCATTTTCACGCAAGAGAAATAATAACGGGTATTATATAATTAGCCTCCAAGTGGGAGATTGTTGGTTGTGGAGCCTGATTATCTTCCTAATTGTTCAGTATATTTTTTTAGCCATGTTCGATCCTTGTTCCTAACAGGGTAGAAATTTTCTCCATATGATCACCTGCAAGAGGGTCCATAGGCAGTGACGATGGTTTTTCTGACCCCCCCCCCCCTTGGGTGGAGGTTCGGGGGAATTTCCACTAAAGCTAAAAATAAATGAAAATTGCCTCGTAAAATATTTTAATTTCGTACACAATCAAGACCATTCATTAGGTAGATGATATGATGCTATAAATTATGTTAATTTAGTTTTTTCCACTAGAAGGAAAACCTCGGTTTATATGAGGGAATTTTATTGCAACTGTGTATTTTTATTATGAGTGAGAAAGAGAGAGCATACTATGTGAGAGCAAAGATTAAATTAAATCGTATCTATTGTAGGTCGTATCTCTTCATTTAGTTAGATAATATAAAATGAAGGATTGGTTGTTTCTCCATGGATGTAGCCCAAATTGGGTGAACCAAATATATTTTTGTCTCTTGTGTTATGCTTTTCTATGTTTCTGTTTCCGCAATATTGTACGTGTTTCATCGCTCCATTAATTATTTTCTAACAATGGCACCATTTATGAGACATTTTCATGTCTAGGGGAAAGGGATTATTTCTGCAGGAATAAACACTAGTTTTTTTGCATTAGGATGTTGATGGGAGAGCAGTAGATGTTGCTTTCGGTTCACCATTTACATTTTGAGCAACCTCATAGGATAAGTACAAGAGTGAATAGGGGAGTGTGTGATATTTTTAGAGAGTACTAATCACATACACATACATTTATATAGAACTAAAGGATAAGTCCCAAGGCCAATGACTTGAGAATCATATTTATAAAAACCTCACTTATAATTGCCAAGAATCAATCAATGGTAACATTCGCCCATCCTATCTGAATTAGAAATAATAGTTTGAGGTTGTGCACTAGATACTTCACACGCACTAGACTTACTGAGGTCTCAGGTTGCAACCTTAGAATGCAAACATAAGTATTGGAAAATGACTATTGTAATGAAAAACTAGGTTTGTTAGTATGAATATTTTGTCGAAGTGCATGAAAAAAGACCACTTTAGGTACGCATAACTTATAGCCCTAACATCCAATGTGGTTGCCAATATCTTCAGATCTACAGTTAGTTGATCAAGACAAGTGCTGCAAAAAACCAGATCTATGCATAGAAAGACATTAAGCAGTAAAATTAAGGGTTTGCTCCATGCATCCAATAGACAAGACAAGAACAATGTTTTTTGAAAGAATTTTTTGTATTAAGGGCACCTAGGAGGAAAACAAGAAGGTGTATCCAATTCTCCTCAATCGGATGGGTTCTTGGAAGTCCTCAGCACTTCAGATCTAGAATCTCTCTCTCTTGTTGGTGTAGAAAACCCAGACACAGCTAGAACTCAAAGGGAGCTCACACAACAAATAATGTAGAAATGTGACCAAGTGTATAGATCCAGAGTGATCTAATAGGCAACAAAAGGTGAAGAATGATAGGAAAAAACCCTCCTATTTATAACAAAATATTGGGTCATTCTAGATCTTGGTGCATGATTAAAATAATGTTAACCAGATCTAGATCCACCTTTTATGGAATATTTTATTATATTTGTTGGAGGGAAAAAGCATTCGACTTGGGTCAAATCCTTTTATTTGTCAATAATAAATAAATAAATGATTTATTTATCTTTTTAAGGAAGTGGTTGAAGGATAATCAAATAAATAATGATTTATTTAATTATTTGTGAATGATTTGGTCATATTTAACAAGGAATAATATCTAAATAAGATTTAAATAATTATTCCTAGAAAATAATAAGATAAATAAAGGTTTATCTAATTAATTTCTTTTTTTTGGGTTAAACATGACTAGGAATAATAATTAAATTATGGTTTAATTAGTTATTCCATGAGGAAAATCAAACAAATATAGGTTTGTTTAATATTTCCTTTTGGGGTTTCCTGTTTAGACCATAAACAACCTAATAAATGTTGTTTATTAAGTTATTTTACATAGTGAGAGCAATTTTACTTAGGGTAAAATTGGTCTTACATGGTTTACTTGGGTCCATATAATGATAGTAAGTTAGATGACCAAAAAATGGTGTAACAGATTTCCCCCCAGCGTGCGAGTGTTAGGAGAAAATCGTATGACCGAAGTATGTTGTAAGAACTCAATCACCAGACAACAAAAGGGAAGTTAGAGAGAGAAATGTAAGGTAGACTAATGTGCTGAAGAACTAGACCGTGAGGAGACGAGACTTACAGGTGCAACAAGTCTCTTTTTATGAGAGGGTATCTGTGCTGAAGGTGTCGGGGGAGGCATACCTATGCCCGCCGAGACAAAGTACAAAAGAATAGTGTGTCCAGTAAACAAGGGACCGAACCATAAAGTACAGCTGGCATAAACATGAGCCAGATAAAAATACAATGAAGGATCCCACATACATGCTGTGCCTGGGATAACAGCCAGGACTTATACAATAATATCTGAGTACATGAGATACTAATACAACCCAAATGCCCCCTATAAGTGGGGAAGGGCTCACAAAATCTGACTAGTACATGAAAATCAAAGAGGCGCTGCAAGCGGCTAAGGCCGACATCATCAAATATATGGAGCTGCATCGAGGGCTGCAATGAAGAGGTCATCCGGGCATGTGGGGGGCTACTTGCAGGGCCACCCCCTCATGAGGGATGAGACATCTCACACACACCCGGGAATCACCAAGAGCTGCTGCTGCATCACTGAACCATCAAGTATACGGATCTCAATCATGCTGAAAGGAGCTGGAGTGGAGAAACAATCAAATCAAAGGGAAATGAGAGATCACGTTGCCTGATCTGAGGCACCGAACAAGAGTGGAAGCTGGAACCAAGGTACACCTCTCTCTAAACCTGGCTTCTGGAATGAAGGAGCTGATGTCGACAGAAGGAGGTCCGCCATAGGTGAGGCAATGAGAGATCCTCAACTAAGGCACGACAGAAAATAGTAGAGCTACGGATAGACTAATACCAATGATGATGGGGGAATGGAAGGGACTGAGTAAAAAATGGACAACTTCCCTTGTTAGAGCATAAAGGGCATGAATGACATGGCAGCGACTGACACAATATCATAAGGGATAGGGGACAGTGGGACTGAAGGTCATAATGTGCGACACAAGAGAGAGACCAAGCAATGAAGGATGGAGGGCTATGGCGGGGTACAAAGGGACTCGGGATAGACTCCATGAATGCGATGATGACTCAACTTGGATGCTCTAAACAAGGGCGACTCGATGGTGCTGCCACACAGTAAAGGTCCAATGGGGGACCATGAAAACATGAGTACAAGATGGTAACTCACGACGAAAATCAACACAAACAAAGACAAGTAAGGAGGCAAAGTGGTGCCCCAAGTACAAGTGTTGTAAGTGAAGAAATGTGATTTTAAGGAGAGGTGAAGTGACCCATCTTGGAAAAAATGTGTTCTGGTGAAGTATCAAATCACAAAAAACTAACAGATACCCATTTGAGGGCTTGGTGATAACTTTCCAACGGTGCAGACGGTTTGTCAAACGGAGCTATGGTATGGTCACAGCAGGCGAAAGAAGAAACAAGGGTTCTCTTTTAATAAGGCAGTTTTCCCTCCAAATCCACTCATTTGCTAGTGTTGCTGTGGTGAATGTAGAGAGAAGAGAAGGCCCTAAATCTTGCGGCGAGCATAGCAGACAAACCGACCATTGGAATCGAGATCCGTCAGTTGCAGGTAAGAGGCCTAACCTTACTCTTTCATTTTGATGGATTGAAAGTTCAGATTAGGGCCCAGAATCTCAGGAATAGCCCCCTTTGCATCTTTACAGCTGGGTCACACTTTTTGGGCCAAAATCTGCGACTTGGGACGCAGGTTTTGAGCCAAAAGGTGTGACCTGTCCCAGGATTTGGCAAAAAAGTGCGACCTAGAAGATGAGGGGGTTTTAGTGCTATTGGATGGCTGAGAGTTGGGTTTTTTATTCCCTATCTGTAGGATGACAAAGATGATTTTTTTGTGCAGATATGGCAGATATACAGGTGAACTGGAGAGAGAGAGACCTGGGTACATTACGGGCAGAGATCTAGGCAGATCAGGGTGTCCATTGTGTGTTGGCTAGGTTTGGGGTTCTGAAGTTTTTGGAGAACCCTTTGATGAGAGATGGAGAGCCCTTGTTGGCCCGGCTTATCAGTTATTGGGATCTAGAGCATGAGGTCTTTGTAGTGCAGGGGCACAGGATCAAACTGACAGTCCAGGATGTGTATTTCCTGACAGGTCTCCCGCCACTTGGGATGGTGGGAAATACGCAACCAGTGTTACCGCGGGGGCAGAACATCATGGAGTTTGTGGAGCGGCATTGTCGACCGGGTCTCCGAGTCAAAGGGACGCGGATACCGATTGGGGACCTAGAGACACTGAAGACCTAGGCAGTGGCCGCAGCGGTGCTGCGGATCCTGGGAAGCCAGGCGTTCCATCACATCACTGGGGGGCAGATGATGATCGTAGAGAGCGTGTTGAGTGGGACCTCCTATGGGTGGGCCCAAATGATGTTGGTGTCATTAAAATGACAGCTATCGCTTTGCAAGCGGCAAGTGAACCACGATTGCTCGTATGGGACTTTATTGTGTTCCTTCTTTTTTGAGAAGATCCTGACCTTACGACCTCGTATACAACTCCTCGATGGGGGCCCTAGAGAGCCCAGGATGCGTTGGTGGGGGCATCTATTATGCAGAGGAGGAGGAGGGGCAGTCGGATGAGTGTTTCGACCTGAGTTCTTTGCCCATTGGGATCATATGTCGTTATACATAGACGACTATCCCTATAGTGGGATGAGTTATTGTGGGGATCTGGACCTACCACTTCCACCTGGTCGAGTATGGGGACCCGATGGTAAGTGATAAGTAACTATTATTTGCTGGGCATGTTAAAGTTAGTGAATAGTAAATAGGGTACTGATTCATGTACTTTTGGTATGCAGATATAGCTCCGGTAAAACCGACCGGATATATGGGACAACCTGCAGCATCAGGAGCTACAGGCCCGAGTGGAGTGAGAGAAGCACATAATGAGGATGCAGCCGCCTTCCTGGAGGACATCTGCCGTAGATGTGAGAGGTTTATGACCAGTGTTTCAGAGCGCAGGTGGCAGGACTTGGACGACCAGTACATAGAGCCATGTATTGGTCTACCCTCGGAATGGCGAGGGGTCATGCGGCGCATGGCGATGGTCGGTCAGGGGATACGGGATATACAGGCTGCAGGAGCAGAGCCATTGGCTTGGGATCCGCCAGATAGTGATTATGTGCGGGGCATGTGGTGCCCCCTAGTGTGTATGTAGGGGCAGGTGGTGCCCCCAGTTTTGAGTTTTTTGTAACATGCAATGGGCATGTCATATGTATCAGAGTAGATGGACTCTAAACACATGTTTTGCAACACATATTATGGATATGCATCTTTTTTAATGATTATGAATGTTATTTTCTTTTATAAAATGCGTGTGATAAATGCCAATCTAGAACATGGTTTGCAATGTTATCTACATAGTGATTTTGTTCTCGAGGTACATGGTTGAAAGTTATGGTTTTAAATTCACGTATCAAGAGTTTCACTCGTAAATATCGTCTAAACAACATAGGATTATGCACACGATAGACACCATTTAGTTGCATGACAAGAAGTAGGGAATCTAAACGAACATGCAGATGGAGGATGCGATGAGAGAGGGCATCGACTAAGAGGCCACGCACTGCATCATATTCGGCCTGATTATTGGTGGTAGGACCAATGCATACCCCGTTGGAGAGAACAAGGGCATGCAAGGGGGTGAAAATGGCCCAACCTGCCGAGGCTAGATTCCGGGAGTAACGACTTGCACCATCGGCATAACCGATATAGGGTGAGGACGGGAGGTCCTGCGGAGTAGTGTTACAAGACAACAAATGGGGGGAGGAGGGACCATGATGGCAGCGTGAGTGTACAGAAGACATCGAGCGGCAATTGCGGGAGGGAGTGCAATGAGCAGGATGGCTATGACTCATATACAAGCTAGAGGGTGGTATATGAGGGCTATAGGAGGTATGGTGCGGACTCGAGCTACAGAGGTCAAAAGAGATACAGGTGGAGTTATCTCGTGTATGAACAGAAAAGAGGGGGTCAAAGGTGGGAAGGACACAACATGACGTGGAAAAGGTACCTAAATCATCCGTGGGGGAAGAAAGGCTCGCAGATGGATCATCACGGAGAATGACGGAAGAACAGGGAAATAAATGGTTAAAAGATGGGGAGCCTAGGGTTGTCGCTGAAGGGAGGTCAAGTGAAACAACAAGGGAGGATTCAAGGGGAATGTGCACCAAGGGTCTTACAAAGGATGATAGGTAGAGGATGGTGGCAGTAGACTCCGTCATCTGGACATCAGGGGGGGAAATGTCGATGGGAGCGGGGGAATCCTCAAGCTAGCCCGAAGCATACTGCACAAGTATGGGAGAGGCGGATTGATTTTGTTCAACCTCATACTCTCAGACTACTTCTAAAGAGGCGCGGTAATGCGTCAGGTGAGGAAAATGGTGGGAGTAAAGGCCATGGAAACTGCACAAAGCGGAGGGTTTGCTAGTGCGAATAGTTTTTCGGTTCTTGGTTACGGACGAGGACGAAAGAGAAGGGTCGGAGACCGTAGACTCAGGGAACGTGACTTTAACCATGGGTTGAATGTGGGTCAACTCGGGACAAGTATGGGTGGCATGACCGACGACATCACACAAGGCACAAGGCTTTGCGGGCGGAGGAGGAGCAGGGTCAGTTAGGGTGGCCTTGTCTTTGGATGCCCCTTGCGAGCTTTCCCTTTCTTTCCTGGAGCTGTCACCACAGGGGTAGGTCCTGGGGAGGTGCAGGGGGCATGGTAGCAACGGAGGAAGCGAGGGGGACTGGTTGAACTGGTTTCAAAGCAAGATAGGGTTTGGGATGACCAGGAGGGGAAGCAGTTGGAGGGTCAAGGTACCAGACGGGTATACCCAGGGTCAGGTTAGGGAGAGAGAGGGTGGCCTTGACGGGGACCGAATAGGCTCCGAGAGGGGGAGCCAAGAATGGTATCTGACCAGCGGGATAATGACCAGGAGGGACGGCTCCGAGATTGTTAAGGCCTGGGGGAACCGATCCATGGGAATAAAGGGCTTCAGGGATACTAGTTGTAGGAGAAGGGCCAGAAAGAGGGGGTCTGGCTGGCGGAGATGAAGGGCTAGGAGTGGGTTGTGGTGGGTGAGGTTGAGTCTGAGGTTGCTGACTAGCCGAAGCGGGTCGCTTAAGAGCAGCCCGAGACAATTGCATCATGCAAACATTCGACAAGCTGGGATCAGATATAGGAGGAGGAGGGAGACCAGGAAACATTCCAAGCAAAGAGGAGTCCTTGTAGACGCCGGGAGAGACACTTGTCAAGGAATCGACGATTTTCTTATTGGATACAGAAGATATGGTCGTCTCAGGGGAAGTCTGAGACTTTGGCTCATGATAAGTCAACTGGTCAATGGTGACTATCTTTCCATTGTGAGGAAAAGACATCTTGATTAAAACCGCGGATGGGACAGCAGACATGGCATAGGTGTAGCTTCACCCCAATATAATGTTGTAGTCTAGAGGGGTGTCGATGACTTCGACATCGACGCAAACAGTCTTACCGGCAAGGGTGATAGGACAATTATGAAAAAGGCCAATGGGCTGGGAGGCGTGGCCGTCCCACGCTCGAAGGGTGATTGTGGAAGGGGCCAAGTCAGGAGATCCAAGTTGCTTCCAAACTGAAGCAGACATCACATAGGTGGATGCCCCCTCATCAATTATACACTGAGAAACATTGGCATTCCGGATTTTGACTGGGATTTGGAAGGCGACGGAAGCGGGAAGAGGAGGATGTTCTGATTGATGGGTGTCGAAAACAATCATTTGGTCATCAACAGGATCTACAGCTCCCACGGTAGATAGCAGAGCCTTCTTTTGGGAAGGGCACGACTGGAGGAGTTCCAATGTGGAAATCGTAGCAGGAGATTGCGCCAAATCATCTACTATGCTATAAGAATGAGCAGCTCGACCAGAAGCAGCATTTTGACGTAATGGCCCCTTAGGAATCTTGGTATGAACCTCAAATTTGGGTTGAGGGATATGTAAGTGGCCATTGGATGTCGAAAGAGGCTCTGTAGAACCGGAAGAAGGGGACTAGGGGGTAGACTGAGCGGGAGGCTTGGGGTATTGGCGAGACCGAGTTTGAAGGTGAAGGTCGACGGTTGGGGAAGGATCAAAATTCATCATGAGGATCTTGTAATCGGAGGAACCAGAAGGGGAAGGTTGAGTGGCGGCCTGTCCGTCAGGTGGTTGGGCAGCCACGAATCCTTACTAAGGGAAAGGATCAGTAAACACAACTGGTTGAGTAGTGGCCACATTAGGGGGAGCATGAGGGGAGGCATGTTTTCCTCGCAATGTGGCTTGAGACTCCCACATCTTCCGCATCTGTGGTAAGAGGGGACAATCATGGGTGTAATGACCATAAACACCGCAACACGAACAAGGCTTATTTGTGCGAAGAGGCCTATCCGGCTTGGGCTGAGTACCCTGTTGTTGGTTAGCAGTGTTAGGGTCAATACCTTGAGGATTGGGTCCATGAGTACCAGGGGCAGATTGGTTTGGATTTCCTCTCCACCTTTTTTGAGAAGAAGGAGGATTGGTCCCGCCCTGTTGTGCAAATACTTGCCCTGGAGGGGGTTGTAGGTGTTGTTGCGGGGTTGGAGGAGGCAAGGGAGAAGGAAGGGCATATGCTGGAGGAGCTGGCGCACCAGGCTGCGGGTAAGGGTAATGGTTAGGTTGGGCAACATTGAGGTAAGCAGGAGGTTGGGAAAAAGGATGAGGCATGCCGTATCCTAGATACATGCTACCTGGAGGGGGAAAAGTGCTAGAGGTGCTGGCCCCTCCCTGAGGGAGACCATAGCCCATAGGAGGTTGAGCATATGGATGAGAAAGGGCTCCAATGATACTGTTGGCGGAATGAGATGCCCCCGGGGCATTAGCGCCTTCGGGCCTAGGGAGGTCAGGAAGGACGGTATAAACATAACCAGACTTAGCATAGATCAGGTCATACTTCAAGGGTATTTGGAGGGCGGCTTCTTCGGTTTGAGGGAAATGGGAGGCGACATCTTTGCCGATAGGAGCTAAGAGAGTGCGAAGGAACCAGTCCATATAAACCCGATTTTCGAAGGGGGGAGCTTGACATAAGCTCCGTCTTCTTTGCCATTCCTGGACATGGGTAGAAAGGTGGGTCGAAGAGGTTTGCTTGAAGGAGGTCAAAAGCTTCGTGCCAGTATCGTATCGGAGATGGAGCTGGAAATAAGATAAAAAGGCTTGGGCAATGGTCACAAAGGTGGTATGGGAAGAGGTGGCTTGGTCAACATACCATTTAGAAGCTTCGCCGGTAAGCGTGCATTGGAACAACCGAAGACGGATGGAATCGTCGGTAATGGAATTGGAGGAACACCACATGTGGAAAGATCAGACATGGTTGGTTGGATCTTCTCCAGCAAGGCCTTCAAACTTAGGGATGTCGGAGGGGAGCTTGGTTGGCATAGCAGGCCAACCAACATCATGGCGGATAGGGTCATTGATCAACTGATTGAAATCACGGAGGCTGAGGCCTGCGATGTACGGCAGCAAGGGTGCAGCCAAGGTAGTTCCTGTGGAGGTTCCACTAGTAGTAGTGCCGACATTAGGGCCAAGATTACCGTTAGCCTTAGGCCCTGGACCAGACATAGTGAAGGTGATAGGGGGAGAAGCAGAAGTAAAAGGAGAACCCAATGAATCAGAAGAGGAGTCGGAATGCGGACTCGGAGGGGGACTGGCTCGACGACGGTGGGAGGAAGCACGTCGATCGACCGAAAACTGAGGGTGAAGGCCAAGAAGTCTCTGGGAGGTGCGCCTTGGGGGTGCAATGATGACAACAAAAACATGGCACAAGGGGAAGAAGAACAACCACAAGGGAAAGGAGGTGCACAATCAAGTGATTACAAAATCGAAACAAGGGCAGATAGGTGCAGTGTCAATTGATTTTAAAGTCTTTGCCTG